>JAZHYW010041047.1:0-14864 GCA_037355805.1 Ixodes ricinus | reverse complement strand
CCAATCAATATGTCTGGTTCAAAAACGGAAACGGCCTCGTTCTCAAGAAAGATCGGGAACAGGTGCACGTGTTAATGTGCAGTAACATTACAGAAACATGGCTGAAGCTTTGAAATTTCCACTTATTTGATTTTTCTAAGACTTGCTTTTTTACAATAGATGGAAAGGTTTATTTATTGTCGAATGGACCAGTCCTCTAGAAAGCGAGTAGAGTAATTGTACTAGATGTTTGTACTTCAAACAGTCTGTCAGCCTTAAATCAAATCGAAGAAGCTTGAGATATTTCTGATCAGTTACAGGATGACTTATGATATAATTATGCTTCACTAAACATGATCTTACCGGTGCTTTGAAGTTTTAAAGTCACTGAGGTATGACGGTTACTTTCTCCAAATCGCTACACATGTCGGAAAGGGGGTACTGCCTTCTTGTTAAAAAAGAACATTTCAGCGTCAGATGCCTACCAACTATGGTTGTGTTCTACAAAGACTGCAAAATGTTGACCTAGTTGATAGGCAAGATTATGATATCGCTGTGTTATCGTCCACCGGTGATAATATTTCATCTACTTTTATCACTTAGATTCCTAGTTTTATTTGAGAATGCGAATAAATACAATATCTTGGAGAATATTTTTACATGAAACACGTAACTTAGGATGTCATGCAAAGAAAATTGAGGTGTTGGATAAAGCAAGCGGGTGCATAAATATAACACCCACAGCTACATGGATAAGTTATGAATCTTCGCCACTGCTTCATGTGCTTCATTGCGAGTTTCGATCCGGCAGAAATTAAATCTGGCGTCGTAATATCTAACATAAACGATCACTTGGGTACAATTGTGCATGAAATGATGCCGAGATTACTGCTGTCTCTGTCGATTCTCGACAAAATATGTTCACATATACTGTTGTCTTCGGTAAGCCCGTCATCTACCTGGCGTCGGCTGTTTCGGATACCGCCACCAGCTCACCAGAACTTCCTCGATCGCCGCCTGTATCGCAGTAGATGGTCTTCGAAGAGCCAGTCTCTCTTCTTCTGGCGTCGGCGGTTATGCGCAAACTGCGTCTTCGCTGCGGGTCGGTTTTACGTCGCCGCGTGCGTTGTGCCGGAAGGCGCGGCCACTCGATCCCCTCCTCTCCCACTTCCCGCAGCGCGTCATTGAAAATGACAATCGACTCTTTCTCTTTTGTAAGAAAGAGAGTGAACGTAACGAGTGAACGAACGGGGCGAGAGAACACGGCGAGAACCACGGCGCGGACTTACGAGAACCGGTCCAGCCAAGTCTAGTCCGAACCACGACAGTCCAAACGAAAGACAGCCGCACTGCTCCAGCAATTAACGCTCACGCATTGGAAGAGGAAACTTTGTGGCCCAGAAATCAATTAGTCAATCGCAATTACCTTTTACAACATAACGGCTGATAGTCTAGACGACTTGCCAAAACCTTTTACTGGAGTAAAAAGTCAAATTATTGCACTTTCTTATTTGTCGGTCAGTGGACAGTCGCTACTGAAACATACCGTATTGAAGAAACTGAAGGTGACGGCGCGGTCGTTTATGGTAGACTCCGGAAGGCTTCCGGGTGACGCCGAAGATCGTTGCAGCACCGAGAGTTGCCCCGGCTTTGCAGACCGAAGCAGTGGCCCGTCAATGACGTTCTGCGAGCGAGCGCGGTGTCATATGCAGTCATTGTTCACAATTGATATGTGCCGTACAAAATATGAACAGGAATTAGCCATGTTTTGAAGCATGAATGCTTTTTAGCGGAATCCCAAAATTGAGTCGGTCCGTCTGTCTGTCCGTGCTTTCCTAGCAAATTTAGCGTGGAATCACTTCATCTAAACACCTACACAAATTCACCGCTAAATTTAGCGGGAAAAATGACGTTACGTGACTGACGTCTCTAAAAAAATCGTCGTCTCTTAAACGGCAGTTTGAGGTAATCAAACAAACTTGAACGATCGCTTCTTGAATACTGCATTTCATTATTTCATTATTATAGAGTTAGCAGACCAACGTCGCTGCCATCACTTCTTTTATTCTTATCTCAACGGCGCATGCTGAGACGATATATATAACTCTCCTTGTATTTCTAATGTTCAAATATATGTGATACTACCATAGAATAGGCTTCACTGTGATAATGTCTTTCGAACCTATTCGCATTTTTTTCCTCTGTGTTAACAATGCACACAAATGTAAAATTTTAGACAGATGTTTTTTTTTTTTGTCGGTCTTTTAATAGAAGGAAATTGGCTTTCAGGTCTTTTTAGCCATTGGGCTAAGTTGGTGGCCATGAGGGCCACTAACAAGAGTTGAAATAAGTTTCTTTGTTAGTTAATTAACTAACGAGTTTAGACTAGACCGGCGAGCATGACGTCCAGTGCCTCAGTTGAAAGGATGTGCAGTCCACATCACCACGAGAAAATGAGGCAAGATGTTTGATGAGACTTCCGAGACCCAGCTGTTGCTAAAGATACTCCAAGATCAATAATTGGGACTGGTGGTAACCGGAATAAATTTCTGGAGCCAAAATTAGGAACAATTTTGAAGCGCTTGGGAAAAAAATCACAACATGCCGCTAGAACTTTAGCAGACGACGCCGGCCACCAAACTGACTCGAGAGCCATATGAACTGACTTGGAAGGGTTCCGCTAAGCCAGGTGCTGGCGTCGGAAGCTGGTACCACCGTCTACAAACGGCCCGCCCTCCAGTGATTCACCCCGGATACTTTTGGGCCCCCATCGTGCACTTGAATAACCCTATTCCCTCTGTTTCTTACTCAAGGACATTAATGTTGGATATAATGCCACGAAAGTAACTGGGTTACTTGCTGGCGTTAGGGTCACTGCATTTTAAAGAAGGCTAATTGTAAATATAATTAATTACAATTTAGCCTCGAGTAAACGGAAGTCTAATTTTTACGTTCTTTAGGGGCGTGTACAAGTCTGCGTCCAGTAGCCTTGCTCCTGCTACATGAGTGGTAACCTTAGCGCTCCACCGTGATTTCTACATTTTCTGTGGCTTTCTAAAATTGCCTGATTTAGTGGCTTGCAATGACATTCATCAAGTTTCTGAGTAAAACAATATGTTTATTTTCACAAATAAAAAAAAAGAAAGACTTTTACAGTCTCCTGTAACGCCGAATTATAGCGCAGCGCTTGAGGAGGAGGAGGAAAGGGTACTGAGGGGAGAAGGTGGAAAGTCCCCCACTCCTAACGTGGGTCGGGATCGACGTGCGCTTAGCGCAAATCGCAGAAAATGCACATCTTTGGTGAGACCATCGAGTGCAAATTTGGCGGAAATTTAGTGGGGCAATTTTTTCCCTAACTTTGACGGGGAATTTTTTCCACTAGATTTAGCGGGAAATGTTTTCCGCTAAATTAGGCAGGAAAGTTTTTCCGCTAAATTTAATGCGGAAAATTTTCTGCTAAATTTAGCGGTCTCCGCTAAATCTACCGTACAAAATTTCCCCGCTAAGTTTAGCGTGAAATCTTGTCCGCTAGATTTAGCGGGGAAAGTTTTAAAGCGCAGCTCTTAGGCGCCAGTTTCCGGCTTGAGCGGCGTCGCCGTCGCCGTCGGCGTAACCGCGCGGTGCATTATGGGACGCGTGACGTCACTGGTGACGTCACTGATGACGTCATCAGTGACGATGACGATTTCGTCATCACGATGACGTCACGTGTGACGTCACTAGCGAACAAAAATTCCCCGCTAAATCTAGCGGAAAAATTTCCCGCCATCGCCGCACCCGTCGCCCCATCGCCGCCGACGGCGACGCCGATGGCACGGCGACGCCGCTCAAGCCGGAAACGAGCGCCTAAGAGCCGCGCTCTAAAAGTTAAATGCTATATTTGAGTTAATTTGCCAATTTATTGTGACGATTAGCCCCCTATATTCTCTCCATCGAGCCACATAGCTCGCCTGAACAAACCGCGTTAGTTTAACATTCTCAAATTGTTTAAAGAAATTCACTAAAACCTATAAGGAACACCCTTTTATATTGGGAATAACAGCACGTGCGATGCCCGTGGTACAAACTGTAATCTCCATCGTCGTTTACACAATCAACTGACCTTCATGAAGAAGAAGTGGAACAGTCCGTAGTGCCCTCTTTCCACGTTGTCTGTCAAAGGAAAAAAAACACGCAAGATGAAATGTGATGAGATCTTCGGTCAACGCCTCCCTATGGATGAAATCTCGTTGCAAAAAGTACAAATTCGTCTCTGTTCAAGTAACGTTTATGCTATACTCAAGTGGCACCAGCCATTTTCAATTAAAGTTGAATCAACGGCGTGTAGTGACAACTAAATGTGGTTATACACAATTCAATCGAGCTGTAGCGACAGTGTTCCTTTTGCTTCTAGGAGAAACAAAAGGAAAACAAGTACGCAAATAAGAGATCTAAAGACCAAAGTAAATGGATCACAATAAAGCAAAAGGGTTTTATGGCTCGAATGAACCATATTCTATACGACTTCCGAAAGAACTACATGACACTACAGTACTGTTTTTTGCCCTTGTTTTTATTCATGGTGAAGGTGCGATATTTCGATTCAACGTAACTGGCGCACGTCATGACAATATTTTTATGGTATATGTTTCTGATATTTGTATAGTATATCGGTCATTGTCTTGATTCACTTAAACTAAGCACACCCCCGATACAATAACGTAATACTAAAATGTTAATTTAGGTTAGTTTATTATGTGGTATTGCAGTGTACGTCTAGGGCGTGTTTTTAGATTTAATTTCTTTTTGAAACTCGGAGGATGTTTCTCGGAGATTATTTTTTGCCGAAAATTAGGAGTTTATTGAAGTTTAATAACGAAAAATACCGATTCCTCGATATTCAAAGTTTAGTTTTGTTGTGTGCCTAATTTTTCGGAACAAACAAACAAACAAAAAAAACTTGGACGACGCTTAAGCTTCGCCTTTAAGAGTGGAACGCGATAGCGTTATCGTGCCCCGTTCGCATCGCCTTCTCATTTCGCTTCTCATGCTCTTCCTGCCAGTGAGCAGGAGGTGCGGTGGACATGTCCTTGTCAGTAGCGTCTCTGGCTCGCAACCGAAGGGTCGTGGGTCCGAATCCCACCTAAGCTTCTTCAAAATTTTCTTTAGGCCAGATCAATTAGCTTTATAAAGTGAAATCATTTGAGACATGCGGCGACCTTTGAGTTGCATACACATGTCATGTCTTTTTTATTACTTTCATTTCACGCGTGGCATCATGTTTCACGTGAGCGTCGTTGGTTGTTTGAAATTCCAGCGCGAAGTCATGTCTGTGACGTCATGACCCTAGCGACCGATCAGGATTTTCCCGTCACGCCACCGACGCCGGCTTTTCTGTCACACGAGCTCCTTAACACTCTCCCGTTAAAGCAAGTTTTCCGAGACTAAACCTGCCCTAAATTCAGAAGAACTCACCTGTATCAAATGATATTTCTTCAGGTGAGTTGGGAATTCGCACCCTTGCCATTGGTATTACTATAAGTGTCCCACAGCTAGACTCGCAAACAAGTGATGTTTTAATACAAGAATATATTTTAAAATCACTGAAATCACTTGAGGTAGTTTTCTGGAGAGCTTGTTTTTTCCACTGTAATTCTAACATTCTACCTGCAGCTGCGCGGGGTGAAGTGGTGAGACAACCTTGCTTCAGCCTCGCCTGCTACTTTATAAAACTACAACCCTGAGTTTGAATTGAAAACTAAAACAGTGGAGTTTGTCATGACTAAAATTATAATAACTTGATGTTCTGAACAATACTCGACGAGATTGAACGGTGAACCCTTTTGGCAATAATACCAGATTTGAAAAGATCCTGGTGAGTCCCATGCCCAGGACCACTGACTCTGTGCTCTGACTAAGCTCATTTGTGGAAATATAATTTTGTTTGCCATTGTGACATCGAAATTTTGAGTTTTTCATGATAATCCGAATTGACCAAAAATGTTACCGGCGAGTGATGCTTTTTTTTTCGGATTTTATCATGTATTATCCGAAAACAGAGCCCTAGATGGGGCAAAGGTCATACTATACTTAAGACCCGGTACCGAGAATTCCTTCCCACAAATGCGTAGTCATAAAGTGCACGGACCAAATGATAATCTCCTACATGCGTCAGTCCATGTCAAACGTCAAGGGTTGCACTGGAAACACTACCTTCGATTTCTCAAAAAAAAAGACATTCATGGCATGCGCATTGTTATAACGGCCACTAGAATGCGTGCCAACATTTTTTGATGGCATAGCGCGAGCCCCAACTTTTTAAAAAGAGTGCGGAACTTGTGTATTCAATCTATGAAGATGGGAAAGCAGTATGCTTTCCTGAAAGCAGCCTTATTGTATCTAGTCTGAACGGCGTTGGCTTATAGCACACTCTGAAACGTACGCGTTGTGATTTCGACCCGTTGAGGCGCGAAGACGTCTAAAATCTCCCTCTCGTCGGCTTCAACAGAATTGCTATAGTCAAACGTCAGAAAGCATAAAGACAATATGACAGAAATTCTGCCAAACCCACCACTATTGCGCGTCTGGCCTGCAACAGTCTCACGGTGAAACGTGAGCGGCTGTTGTATGCGTCAAGACGCACTTTTTGGTAACTTCAGGATTCCCTTTGTCACGGGGCATAATTGAGCCGGCTAAACCTTCTTGACTTGTAACCTACTATAGCATGGGCTAAAGGCGATATTGTACTTAATCCCCGTACCCGATATTCACCAGTAAAATAAAAAAATGTAGAAATTTCAAAACACATTCTGATCCAAAAGAAAATCTCCATGTGACATTAGGCAACTCCACAAGCCCAACTGCGAAGGTACAACTTAGACAAGCCGTTGCAACTTTGAAGGAAACAAATTATGAGTGCTAACACTGTTTTTTTTTATGAATAAGCACTACATCACGCCTCATGCCGTGTAGAACTATTATAAGTATTTCACGAGACAATGCGGCAAAGGTCATATTGTTTTTTAGGAATGAAGTGGTCGAGCGCAACGCCTGGGACGTTTGACATGGAATGACCTTTGTGACATTGGCAAACATTGCCGGCGCGACATACAGCGTTCTAACTTTTTAGGATACAAATGACAACGCGTTTTATGAATAGCCAGTTGTATGGTGAACTATATAATTTCATGTAAATCAGATTTTTTTGAATTGCCCTTTAAAGTTTTAATGTTAGACTTTCGAAAAATTGAAGCGACATAAATTCTGAATTTTTGGACACAGCAACGAGTTATATATCACTGGAAAGACATCGTTCGCTTCTACTATATGACATCCGATTTCATTACCATCTTCAATAGTCTCAGGTAACGTGTAATCGGTGACATGAAACGTCGAAAGCCATGTCTGCGCAATTTCGGACGCAAACAGTAATACCTACACAATGTCAGTATATATTTAAATAGATAGCTTCCTAGTCTATGATCAGTGCAGAAATATTTGAGATTTCTGATAGTTGTAGTTTGTGTGGTAGGTGCCACCAAACGCGACATAAACTAAAACTTCAAAATTGAAAATGCCATTCTGGCGCAATCAAAAAATATTTTTTTCTTATTCAAATATTATGTTTTTTTGTAAACTTTTATTGATAACTTTTTACACCATGTTGAGGAGTAACATCTAAAAAATTAACACAAACAAAAAATACGTCCGGACTCGCGTGCATGTGATTTTATCTGAACAGATCCAAGTACTACTTAACGGTGGAGGAAGTGACATGGGCGACGATTTACCTGGGCTTCCACCGTTGTCTCTGTAGAGTTCCCCGTAGGCGTAGTTGGAACTGTCTTGCGAAACGACGAGGTAGATCTCACTGATTCTGCGCGGAAGAAAAACATTAGGGTCTAATATGAAAGAGAAACGAGAAACTCGATTCACTGAAATAATAATAAAATGTTCTACATTCTATTTTTTTTTCTACAAAGGTTACTTTTTATTTTTGTTATTCCTACCAAAGCTGGGCTGTATCGCAATATCCTATTAGAGGTACCTTCGAGTATCTGCATCTTTATATCGAGATACACTTAAGAAATGTATTTTCATCTCAGTAGGATATACTTTAACGATGTAGAGACTGTATCAGCGTTGGACAATATACTGATAAGGTATTGAGGTTTATTAAATACCTGCTTCATAAGGTAACTAAAATACTACTCAAGTTACTCTGACTGTAATGTGTCTTGAGTAAAGTACAAACACTTAGAAATGTAATTCAATTACTTTTGAAGATACTTCCGCATTGCGTAATTTGTATCGACATCAGTGACAAACAAAATTATGCTGTTGTGCAAATCTGCTTTACCAGAATGGCTTTTAGCTCGCAACAGCAAGAAAACGGCAAATGAATATGATAAAAAACAAAAAAACGCGGTAGGGCTATTTTATGCTGCCCAAATATCAGGAAGAAAAATTTCAATTATACGTGTTACAAAACATTTCTGCGGCAAAAAAAGGATCGCTTCAGCTTTGAATGACATTGCTGAATATCACGTCCTGGAGCGCACTTTGGACGCATCGTTCAAGCACAGTCCATATTCATTATATGGGGAGTTCACTCTAAACGAGCTTAAGATACGGTAATAAGTGAATGGATAATAAAGAGAGGCCACAATAATAGCCACGGCACTGGTCCCACTTCCTTCAAGTAGGTTGCGTTCAGAAAGGCACTCAACATTGGGGGACGCTTCGTTGGCAAATTTTGAGACGGTCATCCTGCTCGTAGTCGGTTTGCTGTCCTGTTTTCTGATTATGAATTTTCGCTTACAGACAGTGTTCGCGAGAGTAATAGGTGCCGGACCGACGAAAAAAAGAAAAGAAAAGAAAACTCTGACGTTTTGCAGCAGAGGCCAAACATACGACAAGCAAAAAAGTGTCTTTGTTTGGGTCCACCTCTCATTTTCTTCTTATGTTTGTTATTTTCCGGACACTGAAGTCACATTGTTGTCGTAGGTCGTTTCCTGTTCAGCGTTGCACCTTAGTGCGGCAATCTTTACTTGCGTAAAACCACCCGTTTTGTGTGAGGATGTTTGGGGAAAACTACAAAACGTGCCTTTGGAAAAAGGCGAGAGGAAAACCTTCATGGTACAAACTGTGGGGTGAAATATGAGTCACAATTGGCACAAAATCGATGTTTTCACGAGCTCAGTTTCAGTACACTTTAAGCTTATAGGATGTAGCAACATAATTTGCTTGCTCCAAAGAATGTTCACGTTTGCTCTGGTGCCACGTTTGCTCGTGTCACTCGGAAAATGGCGGAATGTCAAAAATGCACTTGAAATGATGAGTGCAAATACCGGAATTGTAATGAAAATAGAGTATCAAATACTTTTGATAAAAAGTGTTTGCAAGATACCAAGATATTTTAAGCAGTATTTGAAGCACAGTTTCTTGAGTAGAGTATATGAGATAGACACAAGTTTGGACAGTATCAATTCCCTCCACACCCAATTCTCTAAACGTGTGTGTGTATGGGGGTGGGATCACCCTTTCAAAGGACCGCCTTGACAGGCAGTGCCATTTTCTTTAGGGAAGACTTTTCATGAGCTGCCAGCCAATGAACATGCGCACACGGTAAGCGACAAGGGTGAACCTTGCTGTCATCATCTACGGAACTTTCTACGGGTGTCTTGTTTTGACGCCGGAACGACACCTGCTTTGGGCTGGTGGTTTTGCTTTTAAATTAATACTGTAAATTTTTTTCGGGACGGAAACCATTTACATGCGCGGTGCCGCACTTGTCAAAATAGCGGCGAACAAATATTTTTAAAAACGTGAGCAAGTTTAAGCACATTAGAGAAAATCTACTCCAATTCATAATAGCTTAAAGAAAAAAGCATTTACACTGTCATCTTTAAGTTATGAGCTGTAAAAATTACTAATAAAACTGCAGCAAAACTTTATTATAATTATATGTTCTAACATTGTCAATAAAGACGAGGTGAAAAATTCAGACGATTTATTGTCCTTTCTTGTATGGTTACTTTTGTATTCGTGTAGACAGAAGGCTACTGCCGAATACAATGTATTTATTCTGGTCCGGCCATTAATGACTGGCGGGCAGATCGGATGCTTGCGAATGTTCACACGCGCTTTCAGCCCGTTGCTGCGGTGCATCGATCGCCGTCTTCTAGCACCGTGATATTCGGAATCGGATATAACACTTCTCCGTCCGTTAAAGAAAGCCATTATGAGGCTGAAGCGGCTGTCTCGCGCGAAGATATCTTGATGATGCCGGCATGAAGCGTATACCGGAATGGTGACAGAATCTGGACCTGCAGCATTTCGATCGAAGTTTGGCGACTCACTATTGATGGAAAAGTCCACTGCGGTGGAAGACATTGAGCCGGCTTAACGCTAGTGTTGCTCAGAGAGTTTTCAGCAACCAGATGTTCTGGGTGTTTCTGAGTTCGGTTGCTGATGTGGTTCTCGTGGCGACCAACTGTACCTCGCTCAGTATCGACCAGCCAAGAACGAGATTCAAGTCACTTCGTGACTGTTCCTGAAATCCACTGTGGTGTTCCTGTAAATTTCTGCAAAAAGACCTCTTGGCCTACGAAAAGGCTACTCAAAAATCAAAGTTGTGGCTTATTTTTTTCTTGCGTGCTACCATTTTTCTCGGTTTGGAGGCTACGTAGGCTAGTGATGGCAGTCATTAAATGTCGGCCAAATAGTTATCACACTCGCGGTGGTGTGCTATTTGAGGAGAAACCGAGCGACCCTGCAAGATTTCTTATTTTGTCTATTGGTCAGTGCGAGCTTCGTTTCTTGAACCATTCATTCGGTCTGGCCGTTGGTGGCAGGATGGTAAGGCACACTTGTTAGGTCCTTAATTATATTCTTAAATAGCATTTTGTCTCTTGCCGAACCAATGTTTCACTATCCTGACCACCTTCGCCGTCAGTCTAAAAGTTCGAAATAAATTTCGAAACTCTTCGACTACTGAACTTGATTGAATGTTCTTCATTAGTAGAACCTCCAACCACTTACTGCAGAGCGTCCACTACAATTAGTAACATTTTACCTTCCAGTGAACCGGAAAACTCGGCATGGATGGTTTTTCATGTCTGGGACGCAGGGTGCCAATCTGGAGCAGGTACTTGATGTGGGGACCACTGGTGTTCCTGACAAGGAATGCAGGATCTTGTCTTTCGCTCGATGTCCTTGTCATACCAGGTTACAGCACGTAGCCTTGTGCGGCAGCTCTTCACTACAACGATGCCTTTATGCTCAGCGTGCAACAACTCGAGTATTCGAGGTCTGCATGTGCTGGGGGCTTACGATCCTTGTCTCACGAGTCCGACAATTGTTGATTGTTGACAAATCATTCGCAATACTTTTGTATGGCCCATACCCTACCTTTTTCAACCGCAGCAGGCTTCCTTCTTGGACGGCCCTGTAGACGGGGGTCAGGATATTTATTGTCTTCCAGAGTCAATTCTGCAATTCGTTCTGGTGACAGATTAGAAACTAGATAAAATACCAACATAAGCACATACAGGTAGGAGCGGTTCGTCTACGCTAGCTGGTAATGGTATTCGGCAGAGCGCATCAGCATTGTGGTGGCATCACCCTCGCTTGTACACCAGGGTAGTAGTTGTACGCGCTCAGTTTGACGCGCCATCCTGTCATTCTTCGGGATAATATTTGTGGAATCGGTTTCGTCTCTATATAATCTCCAAGAAGCGGTTGGTGCTTTGTGTACATGATGACATGTCGTCCTGCAATGTACAGGTGAAAGTGGCACTACAGCGTACACTATGCAGCCAACCTTTCCTGTCTAGCTGCGAATAGTTTTACACTGCAGCTCCTAATGTACTTGACGCAAAGCCAACTGGCGCTTCACGTTTTAGGTCTTCTTCCTGGGCAAGGACCGCCACGACACCGTAGGGTAGCGCACCGTAGGAAAGGATCACTGGCTAATTTTCGTCATCATGCGCCAAAACTGTGGAGTCTTTAACCGGCTCTTTCAATTTCCGACATGCGTCTCTGTGCCTGGTTTTTTATTCTCACGGAACATCCTTCTGAAGAAGTTATAGGGGTTGGTTGCAAATGCGACTCTGTTGTTGGCATTCAGGTCAGCTGAACACAGAAAAACAAGGACACGAAGGAAAGGACTGGACAAAGACACCGCTGACTAACAACTGCCTTTTACTTTTTTCCTCTTCCCAGCCTAGACACTTTCTTTTCGTCGTACGGCTACACTAAACACGGTTAAAACAACCTTTTAGTCTACCACTCAATGGGTTGTGGCAAACCGGAAATACTGGCAGTTCTTTTTCGTGAACCGTAATTGACGAGGTGCTTACGCAATCTTCTCCTTTTTCTTCAATGGCCAAGGCCTCCAGCACTTCACGCGTGAAGGAGTTCTTGATACTATGAAGGAGGTTATGCTGGTGAGCTCTGCACCACATCCACAAGTCCGGCGCCGAGCTGACAAATGTCCCGCTGATGTACTTTTCACCGACGCTGCGTGCTCCCTTTCTTTATCGTTTATATAGCGGCCAGTTTGCCCGACGTTGCTCTTCCCGCAAGAGAGGGAATATGATAGACGACCCTCGTTTCGCATTGGGCATAGCGTGTTCTATGATCTGTGTCACAAATCGGCTGCTGATCACGTCCTGTGTTGACCCTGCGACGAACGGCGGTATGCTTTGTTCGGTACCGAAAGAAACAACCTGAGAATCTTGCCTGCCTGCGATCTTTTTAGTCTCTGGGTCACTCCATGGATGTAGGGCGCCACCGCGATTTTGCACCGGTTTGGTGGATTCATCGCTTCCTTGCCACTTGCTGCTCTCTGCTTTAGTTTCTTGGAGAAGCTCTCACATACACTTCCTAATAGAGCGCTCGGGTAACCAGAATCGCGTAGTCGGGCGGTCTGTTTCTCAAAGCTTGTCTCAACTTGATGATGGCAGGATTTGCTTAGCGCAGAGAAAAGAGCAGTACTGGCAAGACTTCTTTTGATGGTCTTCGAATGGCCTGACTCATAGGGAAGAAACCGCTTGCACAATCGGGGTTCGTAGCACCAACGGACGTTACTTGCTTTGAACTCAAGAGGAGCTCCAGGAGCTTGATTGACTTCTCCAGTGTTAGTTCGTAAGTAAACACCAATTCCGGGCTACTTTCCTGGAAACAGGTCAAAACCCTTTGTTTACATCCGTTTCCCGGATCTTCCCTCTGAGTGTCGCATAGCACCAAATAGTCATCAACATACCTAAAGATGGCTTTCACCCGCGCGTCATTCAGGTTCTCTTGAATGTTCCTGCCGGATGCTCTGTCTCCTAAGGAAAACGGTAATAGAAGGCCAGCAACCCTGAGACACGCCTGAAGTTCGGTTTTGCTCACGGTTCTGGCGCGTGCAGAATGGCTTGCACTCTTTATTTCGTTGTGCACATTCCTGCTGTGTCAATCTTGTGTCCAAGGAACCTGGCTTCGCGAAATGCGAACTGATATTTTTATGGTGAAGCATTAACTGTCCCATGGAGCGAAGCCGGCGTCGTCTGTAGCAGCGAATCGAGCCTTAAATTTCAATTGGCTGCGACGCGTCATGTGGCTCCATAGGAACGGCGTCATCGTTTAGCTAGGGAGCCGAGCCGAACTGCTGGCGGCACAGCGGGGGGGGGGCGCAAGTATGCGCTGACCTGCCGTGCTAGCACGCGCCACTCAATCGCATGTTCTAGGGCGACAGCGTCCTTGGCCTCGTCTTCCACGTCGTCTTAGAGGTCGTCCTAGACGTCCCATACTGAAAAACAGCATTTGACGCCAATTTGAAAGTAAACGGGTTCATACCGGTCACCAGCAGGGCGAATCCAGAACTCCGTTTTAGGGGGGGGGGCAGAAAATTTGTAAAGATGCTATTCTCCCATTCTTTCGTGTGCACCGGGGGGCCCACCCATGTCAAATTGCCCTCCGAGAAGGGGGGAGGTCGACTTTGTTTGGGGGGGGGGGGGGGGCCGCCCCCTTGGCCCCCTCCTCTTGGATCCGCCCCTGGTCACCAGTTTGTCAAAGGGGTCTCCCGTATGGCTCAAAGGTGTCACCCGTATCAGTCATAGCGGTCACCCATTTGGGCAAACAGGTCACGCCTTTGGGCAAGCGGGCTTCTCGTCTGGGCAAATGGGCCACTCGTTTGGGCAACCTTGTCGCACGTGTGATCAAACAGGTGACCATGTTGCACAGACGGGTGCCCGGTGACCGACAAACTGTACCGGTTTAATCAAAGGGCTCTCCGGAGCCCGTTTAATACTGAACGTACAGATCGGCGGCACGGGCACGCCTGTTTCAGCCTGTGGCTGCCTGCTGTTTCCGGAAGGCCGGGAGCGCCGATTCATCAGATTTCAAGTAGTCCGCGTAATGCAAGTAATTATATTGATATTTCAATTGCGCTGATGTTCGCTTATACTGCAACTGCATAAAAGCAAGTTGTTGTTTTTTTACATAAAACCGCAACGTTTGCGAGGCGATATTTTTACAGAACATTTGAAACTTTGGCGTTCTTTGTTGCCTCAGTTTACTTGTTTTAGCTCGAATCTTTCTCGCAGAAGACGCGACCGCGTGAAGGAATATACTTCTAGACTCCATTTCACCTCAAGTCAAGACGCAGCGAAGGTAGCGCGCGAACACGTGGCTGCAAGAACATCGAGCATTACGAGCAGCTCGCGTGCCGTAGCAGCAGTGAAACTACGAGCTCGCGCTAAGTGCTTTCGGCGCTCGGGCGAAAGCCGAGCTTCTGGCTGGCGCCATTTTCAACTTTGGAGCGTGCTGAAATGCGCTCGCTTCGCGTGCTTTACGAGGCTTGAAGTACGTCGTGCTGGACTGCCTGAGGGAGAGGGTGTCGGGTGCCCCGGTGTCCAGGG
>JAZHYW010041046.1:0-18761 GCA_037355805.1 Ixodes ricinus | reverse complement strand
AGCTGCTGCCTCTTGAGCGGATGACCGTCGTGGTGGTTCTTCAGCGAGCCCAGGTCCGACGAGTCCAGGGACTCGTCGCTCCTGCAGAGCCTGCTGATGGTGCGCCACTTGGACAGGAGGTACTGCTTCATCATGCGCCTGAAGATTCGACTGCCCACGTTGTAGAGGATGAAGTTGACCGCAAAGTTGGTGTAGTAGAGCAGCATGAAGTAGCGCTGGAGCAGGAACACGTGGCCCGGCACGGGTTGGTCGCTTATAGACAGCGCGAACACGTGGATGCGCACCACGTAGCTGGGCAGGTTGAGGATGATGAAGACGGTGCAGACGAGGAAGAGCATCTCGGAGACGCTGATCTGGCTCGGGTGCATCAGCACGCGGTCCCTGGGGTGTGGCGGGGCCCCGTTCATGCTGGACGCGAGCTGATGGCGTGGGCTGGGGATTGGGGATCCGCCGCTCGGCGTGGCCCTGCCGTCTGGGTGGAAAGTGTGGTGGGAAGTTTGATTATTGTGGGGGTAATCAGAATTATTTGGGACATGTGAGTCGACTTGGCGAAGACGCCTTCCAAACGGATTTCCTTTTAAATGACGTTTAGACAAATTTTATTGGCGACGCGCCTGACCCAAAGCGTCGCTCTGGTCGGCCTTCTAGCATGCCCTCTAGGAGTGACCCAGCACTCACTACATCGTCCTGAGTAGGATTAATTCTGCTTTCATCGACGGAAGAAATGTCAGATAGTTAACGTTGGTGGTTCAAGAACGCGATGACTCCTTCCTCCGTGTTTTCTACACACCACCGAACATGTCGTTCGTAGCTGATCATGCCTTCATCCCACGTAGCATCCAAAGTCGTGCGAACATTCCCTGGTTGTTCTGAATGTTGAAGGAACGTTAAAATACCATTCGGAACGTTCTAGGAACGTTCGTATGCGAACATTCCTTGCAAGGTAAGCTGCTCAACATTCTAGGAACGTTCGTTGGCGAACATTCGTATGCACAATGTTCTCGGAACGTTCCCCTTCGAACATTCATATGTGCAACATTCTTGGAACGTTCGCTTGCGAACATTCCTAGAATTTTCGCAGGTGAAGCCAACTTTACGGAGCTTTGATGCAACCTGTGGTTCGAAACACCATCCACTATATGCCACTTTGTGCCAAAAATATGCAAATTAAGCGGAGTTTTTGGAAACTTAGCATAAGGGATCAGTTTTATCTTATACGAGTCTACCGAGGAATGTGATATAAGGTGTAGGAGAAAAGCAATGGTTTTCAAAACTTGATAATGAACTTGGCACTCACTGCGTATGTAGAGAGGCAGTTTTGAATAGACCCGATTTTTAGCATCACAGGTTCACTACTTTGAAGAAGGTATGTCCCGCTTGAGTGTGGGACGCCGTAGGTATCTGTTCTTATGCTCTGAGTGAGTAGTCGGTTATCTATGCAGTATGTTTTGATAAGTAGGAATAAACTGTCGACAATGTTACATGCTCAGGCTGGTGCGCTGGGAAAGTGGCTAGCTTGTGCTAAGCCTGCAGAAAATATATTTCGATTAAAAAATATCGACTTCCTGTGAGGAGCTTTATTACATCTATGTAGTACGGCTTATTGGGGCTGTAGCCTAAGCAAGCCATAATTGTGGAATCTTTGTCAATATTCCTCAGAGAATGTTACAAACGTTCTTTGGATGTACCGAGGACGTTCCTAGAACCTTGTTAGAATGTTGATTGAATGTTTCGTCATTCTCAGAATGTTCTAAGAATGTCCCCTAGAAAACATTCCTCGAATGTAGAGATAAGTGCCTGCGCGACATTCTGACAACGTTGATAGAATGTTCTTACGTAAATTTGCAACATTCCAAGAATTTTGCAGAAATTCTTTGGTTGTTCTTAGAACGTTCTTAGAACCTTGTTAGGATGTTTCAATGTTGATTGAATGTCCTGGTAATGTTCTATGTGGTTCTTAGGACGTTCTGAGAATATCCCTTTGAAAACATTCCCCAAATGTAGCGATAAGTGCCTGCGCCACATTTTCACAACGTTGATAGAATGTTCTTACGTAAATCTGCAACATTCAAAGAATGTTGCCTATGTTCTTTGAACATTCTCGGAATGTTTTCAGAACATTCTCGTGCTACGTGGGATAGTCTTTATTTGAAACATTTCTGTGGAGGAGGGAGCTCGTCAAGCTGATTTTTCAGCAACAATGCACGGAGTTTGGTATAGTAGTTTGTTGAACATATTGAAGTGGATAAAACAAGAACAAAAAACAAACGCACAAAAAAAACCGGAAGACAAGTTAGAGTATTCACATAGAGCGGTGTCTGTACACAGTTAATCTTGTTTCATTTTTTTCTTTTTTTTTTTTGCTAACCTCTTTTATTGATGATTATAATCCCTGAAGAATAAACAAGGGGGACAAAGGACAAACCGAAATCTCCAAACACAGCTAGGGCGCCTGGTGGACATGGAGATGTCCTTGTTTCGATACCAAGACCTTTCAGTCGCGCACCAGTCACCAAGCCTTGTTTGGAGATTTCTGTTTCTCCTTTGTCCCCATTGTTCTCCTTCTCCGGGGATTATTATCGTTATTCTTGTTCAGCTCGCATTTGAATCATGACGATCGGCGGTGAGATCGGTCTATTAAGATTGAAAGATGGAAGCTAGTTGGTACATCGTTGGACGGAAGCGCCGGAACACAACAAGGACGAAGAAGAAGGCAAAGCACGTGGCGCTGTAGCACACATCAAGCGGCACCATGATCTGGAACTGAATATATGCCGCCAGTTTTTATCATAGCGACGTTGAACAGCGCCATACGTCGGTACACGAGCAAGGCGACTGAAGGCAGTTCGATGACAAAAACAGCAAATTACCACTGCCACATTAGCGTAAGATGGTGAGTTGCCATCCCATAGGGAGTATTCACTGGAGGCCATAGCTGTGTGCGCGAATGCTGAGCGCGTGTTGACGGCGAGCTTCCACAGTTCTTTTGAAACGTGCATTTCGCACCATCAAGAGTGCCGGTCTTAGCAGCCTATTGATGTGAGCTTGTTCTGAGCATGCGCCCTTAAACAGCACCCACAAATATGGCGTCCAGTGAATACTCCCTATAGGGCACGCGATGGGTTAGCGATTCGGCACGAGTCAGTACCCGAATGCATGTGGAGGCATTCATTGATCGTCTCGAACTCAAATCGGTTTGAGTCACGAGCCGAAATCAACGTTGAGTTTGGCAAGTTTTTGCTATAATTTATCGGAAAAAAATTCGAACTTCTATCCGCAGGCGCCGATTTTTCCGGCTCGTTTCACATGCACCAGGTTCACTTGTGCCATATTGAGCATATAAGGAGTAATCACTGGCGGCCATATTTGTCTGCGTGGCTGCTGAGCGCGTGCTGACAGCGAGCTTCCGCAGTTATTTTGCAACATGCATTCCGCACCATCAAGATTGTCGGTCGCAGTGCAAGTAATGTGAGTCTCGTTCTGAGCATGCGCACTAAACATCGCCCTCAAATATGGCGTCCAGCGAACACCCCCCATAGGCTCATGGGGGTCACAATAGACCTTTTGCTAAATTACCCAAGCACCAAGGAGCACGCTGCTGGAGTGTACAGTTACTCGAGAATGCGGCCGTAGTGTGAAACGGCATCTGTAAGAGCACCTATTTAAAGCTAGAGCGAGTTCAGAATAAATTTGTATCAGTCTATATACATCGTTCTTCTCGTAATGGGGCGTCGCCTGTGCGTAATAGGTCTTTAATGAGTGACTTAGATTTATCCACTTAAAGGGATGCTGAACCGAAATCTGGATTCCACAAAACACGCGGAAAAAGCGTGCAACGGGATGCTACAAACACCAAAACATCACTCATACAGCAATATCTCAAACGGATGACCATATTTAAAAAATAAAATAAAAAAAGGAGGCGTATTTGGCAGAAATGTTTACTTCATGTTTCTCCGAGAAGGAGAGGGAACGGCCTCGCGTCTTCTCCGCCTCGCCGCCTTGAGGGAGCGAAGCGAAGAGAGGAGGAAACTAGGTATCTTGACGTCACGCGCCTCGTCGGCTTTGTTCAATCTCGACCTCTTTTTCCAAAAATACGGCCGTCCATTCGAGATATCGCTTTACGAGTGGTGTTGTAAGGATTGTAGCGTCCCGCCTACACCTCCTGCATTATTTTTTTGAAATCCAAATTTCGGTTCACCATTTCTTTAAACATGATGAAAAATCGCGCACAAAGAGACAAGGACAAAACAGGAAAGAACACAAATAAAACAGAACACAGACAGGCGCGTATTCACAACTCTGGTATATTAGGTGAAGAAAGGAAAGATGAAGCAAGATTCATTCATGACAGGGGACACCGGCACGAGGGGGAATACTGTTCAGTCACAGTCAAATGATCGCAAAAAGGCAACTTCTTTTTCGCTCAAACCCACCGACGGCTGACTAACGCAGCGATCGGCCAAACCCAAGGATGGTAAACGCCTCGAGCACCTCGCGTGTTTGTTTTTCTTTGAAGCGAAAGGTGTCACTTTCAGTGATGACGGCACCTTTCGATGTTCCGCTACAATGCACCGAAAGCGTGACTCTCCTACAGTTGATGTTTAAAGAAAGATTGTGCTCTCACAGCCGGTCATAACCACACAGTCCAGTCTGTCCGATATAGCATCCTCCACAGGAAAGAGGAATACAATTTACAACGCCCGACGAACAGGGAAACAAAAGAACGCGCATGTTTTTTGTGGCACGTGTTTTTTTTGATACCTTTTCCGCTTTGGCGCAAACCTTAGAACAAATTTGTCGTATTTTTTTTAGGGGCTGATAGTACTACGGGCACACCATACCTACTTGCCACTTGTTTTAGAGTATGCGATATTTTGTGTAGATATGGTATAACCACCACCCGTTTTTTTGTCAACAGGGCGCCTAGTTTTTTTGGGTTCCGGAAGAAACGTCCCCGGAAAAAACGTCCCCGGAAAAAATGTACCTGGAAAGAAAAGTCTCCGGTAAAATTTGTCCCCGGAGAAAAGGCCCCAGGTGGAAAGTAGGAAAAACTGTCCCCAAAGGGTTCTCTGTCGCTGGGTTTTCACTGATTCTCATGGCCTTCCGGCGGTCCTGTCATTGCCCGGTCGCAAATGACCTGACCCACCTAGAGGTAGAAAGGGAAACTGGAAGTCACACAACGCAACCGAAGTAATCTATTGTGGCATATTTTGGAAACCAAATTATTAAGTTTGCGAAGACCAATTTTTTTTTTTTTCATTGTGAAATAAACATTTATTATACTTCTAGCCAAAACCAAATTATTGTGTTTGGGGAAATTCGAGGTACTTGTGTACCATTTACAAATAGATAAAAAGCGCGACACTGTTAGCACGAACAAGCGATCGCTAGATTGTTTCTCTTTTTCTCATAGAAACGAAAGGTTGTCATCAAAGTTGTCATAGGTACTGAAAGTGCTCAATTGGGGATATAATGCAGACGATAAAATTTCGTTCCCACAAATATTCTTTCTAAATAAAACGTGAAAATGCGCCGATTTTGTGTTCGCGATAACAGTGTCGCGATGTGTACCTCGGGGAATCCTAGATTTCCTTATTTGTTGGCGGCCGTTTTTTCCTACTTGCCACAGGGTGCCTTTTTTCCCAAGGACATTATGACCGGACCGCCCGAAGGCCATTAGGGTCGGGGAAACCCAGAGATAGAGAATTCTTTGGGGACATTTCTTCCTACTTCCCACCTGGGGCCTTTTTTCCCGGGGACGTTTTGTCCGGGGACTTTTTTTTTCGGGGACATCTTTTTGGGGACATTTTTTTGCGGGGACATTTTTTCCTACACCCAGTTTTTTCACCACCTTTTACCTTCTTTACCAGCTTTCCTGTCACTTCCGTTAACACCTTATTCGGGAACCCTGAAGATTTCAGTCTATCGATTTGGCCCAAGAAATTCCCATTAATGGCATGGAAATAAAGTTTACCAACTCGCCCAGCGTACCACTTTACTACTGATTATCTAGCTTAGCAAAGCGCCGAGAAAAATCAGATTTGTTGTTCTTTTTAAAAACAGTCCACAGTGTTAGTGACTGTCCTGATTTGCCAAGAAACATGTCATTCAGAGTCCCACATACGGCGACGCGATCGCCGGTGCCTTGTACACTGCAACTCGGGGAATCATGTTCCACTGTCTCGTATGGCGAACACATCCAATGGTCATTCCAGTGACCTGGATATTTCTGGTGGACATAAAGAAAGCTTTCTAAAATCTCTTCGTGTTTGTATGTGGACATAAATATAAGTATGTTTTGTCCATTGTCTCGTTCTCGATGTTCACTCCTGTTGTGCTGAATGACGGTGTGTTCTCACCTCTCAGCTTACCAGGGTGACTGTTCAACATGCGTCTTGTTATTGTGCAGGTGATGTCTTTGTAAAGCGGGGTTTCAGTCCTGACGTTGCTTCAATTTTTGTGTGATCATTTTAAATGTGGTGCGTAGCGTGTTTTTTGTTTTTTGTTTGGGTGTGCCAGTATCAAGACCGACATGATCGTTCCTGGGTACGGAATAAAACTCATTCTCGATTCTTGATCCTTGATTATCTTTTATAGGTGATGGGTTCGACACATTTTGTGTCCCCTGGTTTTTGTCAGGATGACCAAGATAGAATAAATTTTTGCTTCGTTTGATCTTTTTTTCTTACCGACGTCCATGGTGTCCATTTGGGAACTGTTCACCCGTTGGAGCCGACGCCTAGACGTGAAGAGGTACAGGGCCCGGCCGATCATGAAGTTCATGATGACAATGAGGATGAAGGGCACGATCAGCGTTACCACGGTGTCCATGATGTTGGTGTAGTACAGAATCCTGGGGGAAACGCGCCAACATTCGAGTTGAAAACATTATAATCTCAACCCTGAGACAAGTAGAAATAAAATAACGTACAAGATGGCACAAAATCTCATTCCTAACCAAAATCTCATTCCTAAAAAAAAACGTGGCAGACGATAATGCAATTAATGCAAAGGTGCAAGCGAGCTGGACAAGAATGACGATAATAATCCCCGGACAAGGGGAACAAGGGGAATAAAGGACAAACACAAATCTCCAAACACAGCCTTAGGTGTCTAATACGCGACTGAAAAAATCCACCTGGCCCTGGTATCAAACCGGGGACCTCTCCATTTCCAGTGGAGCGCTCTACCAACTGAGCTAACCAGGTGTTTTTTTATATTTTTTTTTATCTGAGCTAATCAGGAGTTAGACGTCAGTACAGCAAACGAGTTTTTACAGTTGCCACCAGTCTAACACCAACAAGGGTGAACGGCCTGCATTTTAAAGTAATGACGATAATGCATATAGTGCAAAGGTGCAAGCGAGCTGGAAAAGTATAACAATAATAATCCCTGGAAAAGGGGAACAAGGGGGACAAAGTGCAAACACAAATCTCCAAACACAGCTATAGGTGTGTGGTGCCCTACACTGGAAATGGAGAGGTCCCTGGTTCGATACCAGGACCAGGCGGATTCTTCCAGTCGCGCACCAGACACTGTGTTTGCAGTTTTGTGTTTTGTCCTTTGTCCCCGTTGTTCCCCGTCTCCAGGGATTACTATTGTTTTACGTGACAGATGGTGCGCCTTTAAACGACAACTATGCAACGTGTCCCCCCCCCCCCCCCCCCCCGTTGCTCCTCTAAAAAGAAATAGTGTTTTTTTGTTTTTTTTTTACCGCAAAAAATAAACTACACATTGCCGAACGCTCATTCTCTGCCCAAATGTAGTGCTAGTGATCCGAACCAGACGCCAAAATGTCAAAAATAGCCGTTGCCTCGTTCAAAAGTTATGTGATTTTATTAAAATTTCAATGTGAGAATGGGGTTCGTTTTCGCTTATTTTTGGTAATCGGCGCCTTTCAGCTCCCTGTTTTCGATGCGAGCTGGGCCTGTGTTCATGCCGATAGCTGATGCAGTTATCGTGTCCAAAACCTGCTCACAGAGTACATGCCCGCAGCAGCTAATATGTATAGCGTGCACTTTTTAAAGGACGGCTGTATTATTTCCCCCGCAGGCTCAGCGGTGGAAAAAAAATCAGATGGATATTGCATGCATTTTGCTTGCGCTATATATAGTGCAAGCATATATGCAGCGTCTGCGTTCCTTTGTGGAAGCCGATCCGAAAACGGCGGCTTGGATTGCATTTTGTCATGGGGAAACAACAACAACGACTCTAACATAATACACTCCATCGATTTCTTTTAGCTCCAAGAAACGTAGCCTCGTCTAGCGAAGTACGTTGCTAAACTATTTAAATAAATAAAAAAAATTACGCGATCTAGACGAGGACAGGCGCTATTTGATGTAGTTTTTTTCTTTTTTTTCTTTCAGGAAGTAGCAGGTATATATAGTTACTCTATTTGCAACTCCAGTGACCTATAGGTATCGCAGCTCTCGACAAATATGGCGGTTGTAAACAGGACGTGACCTGCTATGCGCCAGCTCAACAAACAGCGCTGGAGTTTTTTTTTCTTTGTTTTTCTTTCAGGAAATAACTCGTATATATAGTTGCTCTATTTGCGACTCCAGCGACCTATAGGGATCGCATATCTCGACAAATATGGCGGTTGTAAACAGGACGTGCCCTGCTATGCGCCAGCTCAACAAACGGCGCTGGAGTCTTTTTTTTTTTTTTGGCCACGAGGGGCCTGAACAGTTTTTGCGTGGTTCTATTGAAATGTAGAAAAAAAAAAGGAGTTTGAATTTGAATCTATTGCGCTGAAACCCGCGGCAGTGTGTTGGCTGATCGAGCTTTCAAAATAAGCTTAGCCTTCTCCGGGGAAAAGAAAGTGAGAGAGGGGAAGAGAGGAGATAGTGGCGGGAACCTCCAAACGCCGAGCTCTGATTGGAACGATTAGGGGGTAGACATAAAGCTATCAGCCTTTGTCTACACTGCACTCGTCGAATGCGTTAGGACGCTGAACGCGGGCGTCCAGCGTATGGCTTTCGCATTCGAATGCGTTCGACAAGGGCAATGGAGACAACGGCAGCATTTGTCTCCACTGCACACACGTCGAACGCGTCCGACCGTGTGCTAGGGTTGCTATGGCGACAGCTGCGTCGTACCCCGTTTTGTTGGAGCCGACGCAACTGTTGCCATAGCAACCCCCGCACTAGGTCGGACTCGACGCAAGTGTGTGTGTGTGAATCGCCCTCGAGGACTGGCTTGCGCGGTTACGTAGGTTGCGTTCAGAGCGACCTATGCAACACGCTGATACATACGGCAGTCACGACAGTGTCGTCCGGGAAAACTGTTCGCCCTACACAGCATGAGAAGCCATGCGAGGAGCAGCTGATCCGATGGGCCATTAAGAGTCACGGTTTTCTCAGCGGCCCTTTCGTGGCCGCTGTTTGCTATGCTGTGGACACAACCATCGCTTGACTTCACCTGCCATCGCGCCAGCCGCCAACGGAATACGCGATCACGGAAGCCACACGAGACGAGCAGAAATTGGGAAAGGACCTGTTCCGGCCAGTTCAGTGTTTTCCCACTACGTGCCGTTTATTTTGTCGGAGTCGCGAACAGCAGCACAGCGAAGCCAAGACATTTTTTTTTTGGCTACGTTATGCTGCCATGGAGTGCCTATGCATGCTTGTCTTTTTCTGAATAACTCTAGTTGAAAGTTAGCGACTATCTTGTCTACTCTCTTGTTCTTGACTCTTTGGCGCAAGTTTGTTTCGCACCTAAAGGGTAATTACGCAACACTGATAGCGACGGCAAAGACCTCGGATCACAGAATGTTACCCGCACACACTACCCCATGGTATGTTGTGGGACCGCTTCCTCGTTCTGCCGGCGAGAGCGCCTCAAACATGCTTATTCATGCTTGAGGGCATGTCCGCATATATATCTCTCATCATGTCTACAGCGAAGACCGTGTCTTTGATATGATGCAGTGCACAAGACACGAAGCTCGCATGAGATTTCTTCGCAAGATATATCATGGATCATCTCTCATTAGGACCTCATTCATCCAGCCGGCTCCTCGTATTTCATCTCGTGTTGATCATCACAGTAAACTGTCACCCATCTTTGTACATACTAACTTGACTGAAAACTCCCATCTTGCTTTGCCATTTTCAAATTAAAAAAAATATCTAAAAAAGAAGCTTTCTTGTAATAATTTTGCCCGAGATGTTTATTAATGCTCTGAATTATTTATAACGATATATGAAGTTCTGTTTTGCATTGTGCGTCACTCAAGTATTTTTTTTCTTTTTATCTTATTTGCTTGTCTATAGTTTGTTTAGATTCGTTTATGCCAACGACACAATTATGTTTCTTTTTTCTTTTTTCACTTGACCAGAATGTTCTTTCCATTTTGTACTTTAAATTTCCGCCTATGTAATACCCGACAGGGCTTTTTAGGTTTAAATACAAATATGAATAAATAAATGTACGGGCAGTGTGGGCGCGGCTCTATGGGGATCGATCATGGATTGCATTCACTCACTGTTCAAACTCTGGCCGGGCCTCGCATTCGGGAGTGCCGTCCTCTTCGACGATGACGTCGGTGAGCACCAGGAGGTAGGCGTTGAAGACGAGCGAAGCGAGGACAGTGACCCCTACCGTGACCCTAGCGCGTCCGCGGGTGCCCAGCTGAAGACGCCACAGCGGGCACTGGACGGCGAAGCAGCGCTCTGCTGTGAACGTCACCGTGAGCCACACGGACCAGAAGCTGAATGCCGACGACAGGTACAGGATGCCCTGGCACATGCCCCGCCGGTTCAGCATCTGCAGAGACGGCGATCACCGGAGGCTGTTGCATTTTGACTTGGGTATATATCTATACGATGAGTGGAACGCGTCTTCGACAGGTGTGTTTACCGTCTTATTCCGGCTGTGTCGTTAGCGGAAAATTTACCCGCCAAATTTAGCAGAAAGTTTTCCCGCCAAATTTAGCGGGTCGATAGGGTCATGACGTCACAGCCACGTGTGACGTAACCCGTCACCTAACATGCCATTACACGCTGCGTCATGTGACGTCACGTGACCCGCTATCGCGTTCGTTCCACTCTTAAAGGCGAAGCTTAACCGTGCCCAAGTTTGTTTCCTTGAAAACTGCTTATTCAAGTTGATATTCGAGAGATATTGCAGGGTAGCTAAACTCGTGGACCAAAACATTCTTCGCTTTCTGACGTAGCGGGGGAGTGACCAAAAGAACGCCGCAAAGTTTCCTCCTCCCTGCGCGCGCTCAACTTCGCAACTTTTGACGAAAAATCCCCCGGGATCCCTAGGCGGTGCACGAGAGCACGAGACAGCGCGGGGAGGCGAGCGTTCACGCCGCTCGCTCGTTGTCTTTGAGCTCTCTAGCGCCAACAATCCCGTCATGGCTCGCCCAGGCGTGGAGCGAGAGCAGACGACAAGAGTTCGTCTGCTACGATGCGGCATTCGCACAGCGGAACTGAAAGAAAAAGTTGGTTTTCTGCTCGAAATCACGTCCCGCAGGCCAAAAACTCAAACGCGAGCTTGAATTGTAAGCGTCTGATATTTCACGAAGGGAGGAATCGACGACCCGTGTTTTATTTGCAAAATTTGAGTCGCTATGTTGCCGTACAGACGCTGAAACCTACCAGTGTGTAATGAAAGGCCCAGCACAAACACAGAGGCCGCGAGATCTCGCATCATCTGTGTGCGGGTGAAAAGTGGAACATTTGTTCACAAAGCTCCCACAGCAGAAACCTGTGACGCATCCACTCAGCGTCCGGGAAGGCTAAACATGGAGACGTTGCTCGAGGCTCAAGCAAAGTCATATTTGAACGGCAGCTATCTTGCCCCGTCGTATTTTGTTTGAGAAAACTCTCGTTCTCAATGCCCTCACCAGGGAAATAAAAAGTCTTACGAAACGTATTGCTAGATATTCCAACGAACTAGTATTAAGCCGTGCATTTTTAGTGGTTCACTCATAATACTATGCTTAAAACGAAGCAAGCTCTTGCCCGTACAGTGCTATCAATTTTCTCAAGTGTATGCTGTTTTGTAGTCAGCTGCATTCGGAAACTTAAGCCGTCTATAGATATCTCTGACAGCCGAGTTGCTTAATTGGAAGTCGTCGCAAATATAAGTTACGCGTTGCAGCAACCAACGTTTATAGATAAACGATGGCAGCGACTGCGCTCTCGCATTCCCACCCATCACATTGAACAAAAAGACGCTAGTTTCGGTATGAGGTCGGTACTTTTCTACAACATCTATGTTGACAGCACCAGTCTGCACTCGGTGCATTCGGCAAGTTCGTTCGGGGCCTGTTCTCCGTGCAGCACTCCACGGGTGCAATGCATTAGAACTCTCACAGTGCAAGTCTGGATTGCGGATCGGGAGCCCGTTACTGGCCTCACCGGCGGCCATTGCTTGACAACAGGCAACACGCCGCGTCCTGTCTAGTTCTTCCTTCGTTTTCGTCCTTGTTGTTTTGGTGTATTACACCATGAGGCAATACACGCAAGTCTAAGGGATAAACACGCAAACATAGGAAGCTTGTACGCGGTGCTCGAAGGCGAGTATTTTATGACGTGCTGCGATGATTATATTGGGTGATTGAAAATCAAATAGACATTCTTCAAACGTTCGAACATCGATTTAAAAAAAAGGGCCGGACCATTACCGACTTTACCGACGTCGCTTGCTTTGGGTGCTAAATAAATGACACGTTCAGCGACTGAACGGCACGCTCCGAGTTTCAGTTTGTCACGGAAGCCCTCACAGCAGTCCAAAGAAAAAGCTTTCACCATAAGTACTATGTACAAGCGGTTAAAACGATGCGAGTGTCCCCAGTAAAGGCCTTCTAACTTATCGTTTGCTGAGCTCTGATGACTCCGAGATCACGAATGACTCCACAATAACTCTCGGTAACCCTTGTATCATTAAACACATCACAGTTTACGCCCAACAAAATCGCCCTCGAGCCTCAACCACACAACATTTATTTTGAAAAGATTGGCATTTTAACGCGTTTAATATTCTTTCCCACAATATTAACTGTTATATGCGGAAAACACGACAAAAGTTTCATGATCAAGAACAACCTACTAACGTAATAAAACGGAGTTTTCCCGTTTCTCCTATAGCATGCATTAGCTCGTGTCAAGCGATGACTGGCGGTGGTGCCGCTCGACCCCAGCAATACAGACCTCTATCTGCGATCCAGCCTACTAAGAGACCAGTGGTGCCAGTGCTATTAGACATAAATCGTTTATTTGCATCGGTACGCCCATACCTGCCGGATGTCGGGACGAGGCGCAAAACCGTACATCCGGCCAATATTGGGGCCGGTTTTCGGCCGAAATCGCCTCGACACTGGCCAAGTAGTGACGTACTATTTCGGCGACTCGTTTGTGTAATTTATTTGTTTAGTCATTTTATTGGGTCCCGGGCCACTGTGTACACCATAAAGAAGAAGTGTACTGTGGTAATTACACCTTTACGAGAAGGGGTATTGTAGTTTTACATCTCTCTAAAAAGGTGTTGTGCATTATCACACGTTTTAAGAAACGTGTTTAAAAAATCACACATCTTTAAGGGTGTGAAGTTTACATTTTTTATAAGGTCTATCGCTACACTTATTAGGGTGTTAGTTATGGGACACCCCACTTACATGTATAAAGGTGTGAAAATGTTTAATGTGTATATACCTCTAACTGAAGAAAATCTCCTTCATGTGATTACATCTCGTGCCGATGAAACGATATGTCCGTGACTCGTCGTTCGATGAACTGATTTGGCCACCAATGAGTGACAACTGCCAGTAGAATTTTGGGGAAATAATTCTGCCGGCTGCCGGGAGACTCGACCCTACCCAAGAATTACCCCGGCTCTTGTTTTTTTTTCCAACATTCTGAATTATATATCAACTTAGTAGTACCTCATTAAGATGGCAATTTGGGGCAGTTGGTTCATGATTGCGCCAGTGTTTACGTCTCTTCTCGTCCTTGTGTTTTGTCGGCGCCTACCTTCAATTCAGTAGTACCTTTTCGGCTATTACAAAAAAAAAAAAACGATGGTAGCCACAAAAACTCTGACAGCCCGGCTCACAGTCATGTGGGAGACTGACAGGTGCTGGTCAGTCGCCACCATGTTTTGAAAGCAACCGGTTCCGAAGAACCGGAGCGCGCAAAGAACTTGTTGTTCCACGGTCATGGTAGACGCGATTGTCCGCCGCCTCCGGAGTCCGGGCGCCGAACGAAGCTCGCCGCAGAGTCAACGCACAAGAGCTTTCGATAGCCGGTATCTGTCGCCGAAAGTCGTCGCGGGGAGTTGAAAGGCGTCCCGGTGGTCTCGGTAGCGACGCCGTCGGTGGCGGAATATAAGCTCGGCCGCAGCGTACGGCACCGCCATGTTGACAAAGTTTAACTTCGCCTCGATCCGAAGCGAAGATTTCGAGCTCAAACCACGGCTCTCGCAAAGTTCGGAAACGTCACTTTGACGTCAGCCACAACTTCGACAAACGAGGTTTGGAATCACTTTTCTTTTACACAAACTTTGAAGGGATTTGGAGCGTCAACAGGTCGGCTAGGGACAATCTGCAATGCATTAATTTTAGCTTGGCGTAGAGATGTAGGGACAAACGGGCGCTACGTCATCGGCGAAGCCGTTCAATCAGCGGGCTCCTCGCGCCCCTCACGCGCTGCACGCGCGCCCCGATGAACTTTGCTACATTTTGCCGCTCTCAAAGAAATGAGCGTTCTAATGATTGACACCTCACTCGGCGCGACGTCAGCGTCGCGAGAGTCCAATTAGAGCGTTCCGCAAACTTCGGGCACAAAGTTGTGCTCGACGAGTTTAGCGACCCAGGGGTCTCAAAAACACGGGGACGCGGCTTGTGGCTGCGAGCTCCAATTCGTATTCCTCGAGCGCTGCATGCGCCAGAAATAATGACCTGTTGTCGTTCATTCATTTCCTCTGAAAACATAGCTGTGCTCTTATGACGTTTTAACATACTTGAAATTAATCTGTTTGCATTCACATCGAGGATTATTTCGTCTTACCGTCAAGGCACAAGTATTTTCTTTTAACTCGGCTATAAAAATGAATGACGTTAACAACTCCCTGTAATGTCGAATTAGAGCGCAGCTCTTGAGGAGGAGGAAAGGAGGGTAAACCCCTCCTCCTCATCCGTACACTCTCCTCCTCCTCTCCTCCGGTGTTCCTCCTTTTGTCCTCTGCTCCTCCTCCTTTCCTCCTCTTCCTGCTCTTCTCTTGAGGTCTTTCGATTTTGCGATATACCGTGCTAAACAATCTGAGTCAACAATCTGAAATATTCTCTAGCCAGAGAGCTATTTTCTGCGACAGGACACGGCAAAAACGCGTGCGATGGTATTGGAGGACTTGTAAAACATCAGGCTACTCTACACAACCTGCGACAGCCAGCAAGCATGGCAATGCAAAACGCCCAAGACATGTCAAGTGTACTGTCTCAGCGGCTCCAAGGAGCCCGCTGATTTACTAGGCCAACTAATGGAGTTTCGAAACCGGAAAGGAAGAATGGAAGAACGTGCGCCCCGTCCCTATACTTGGTTTCACCTTATGTTGTACCGCAGCGAAGGCTAGAAGCACGAGCTCATAGCGTTGGCAGCTGCCCTTGGTGCACGAGAGCGTGTGCCGCCGAGATGTGCTTTAGAGCAAGGAGCTCGCGCTTGTAGCCTTTCCTGCGGTACAATACAAGCTGAAACAGAATATAGTATGCAAAAGTGGCATGTATGGCAAAGTCGTACAGTGGAGCTGAACTTGGAACTCACTGTCTCTCGCAGCGCAGAGAGCGCAATGACGACCATCGTTTTATAGTCCCCATGACATAATGTAAACTTTTTTTTTTTTTTTTACGCAAGTGAAGTGTTATAAATGTATGACCCAACCGAAGTCTTATGTCAGGTTCCTGCCTCGACGGCCAACCGAGGATTTGTACTCGTAATTTGTGTTTCATGTAAAATTGACATGTACAACAGATCGAGCTGCACTAGAGGACTGAACTTGAAACGGACTTTTCCTCGGACCGTACAGCACCCAATACAACGCCAATTTTTTTATTACTACTGCTTGAACATGCTGAGTGCCGACCGCGTTTACCATTGTGCATTTGTTAGAGAGTGAAGTATTTATATATGGTTCCAGTAAGGTGTGTTCGGTTCGTGCCTCGAGAGCGCAAGCCGGGCTGTTGTGTTTCTTTGTTTCTGGGAAGTTGTGTTTTAGGTCACGCATATACCAAGCAGCGACATTTGAAATAAGCACGAGGGGTGGGCTCGTCAAATGAAGGATGCAGTCAAAGCTTTGAACTACTGCTTAATAGATGTGTTTAGACAGTCATATATCTCAAACTTGAACTTGTACACAAATTAAACAATGTATAAAATAATGATAAGTTTCTTTATAGAACGTAGGAGTAATTGAGGCCGCGGCAGCTAGCAACACAAATGTTGATCTGGGATGTATACATAGTACGATTCGAAGCGCCCTGGGACAAATTAAAGCAACACACATTTTAATGAAAAGCACGGCAATGTAGAGCAAAATGCTTTACCTAAAAAACAACAATAAAAAATAACTTAGAATTTTTTTTAGTTGCACGTTGAATTTGCCGAGCATTTTACATTGATACATGTTTGAAGCGCTACAAAAAATTTCAATTATAAACGCGAAGAACAAACTATGCATCTATGATAGATTTTTTAGAAGAATATATGAGTAAAAAATAATTAGTAAAGCTTGAAAATTTAAAGAAATAACAGCGAACCAATATAAGTTAAAAATGTCAAAGTAGCCAAATTCCTCCTGCACTTCGAAGTGCTGTATTTCTGAAAGAAACTAAATAATGCAACATGCTTTTAATGGGAAAACAGGGCAATATAATGCAAAATGCTTCACAAAAATTAAAAAAAAATCAAAGATTTTTTAATTGCACGTTGAAGTTGCGGGACTTCAACGTGCAATTAAAAATCTTGATTTTTTTAATTTTTGTGATGCATTTACGCAAATATTGCCCTGTTTTCCCATTAAAATCTCATGTTGCATTATTTAGTTTCTTCAGAAATACAGCACTTCAGTGCAGAATTTATTACTTTGACATTTTTAGCAGTTCGCCGTTATTTCTTTAAAAAATTTTCAAAACTTACTAATAGTTTTTTACTCATATATTCTTCAAAAAAATCTATCATAGGTTCGCGTTTTATAATTGAGAAATTTTGTAGCGCTTCAAACATATATGAATTTAAAATGCTCGGCAAACTAAAAAATTCTAAATTTTTTATTGTTGTTTTTTTAGGTAAACATTTTGCTCCTACATTATAAATTTCATTAAAGATGTGTGTTTATAATTTGTCCCAGAATTTTCAGCGTCGTATATGTATACATCCCAGATCAACTGTTGTGTTGCTTGCCACGCTCAATTCTCCTACGTTCTATAAAGAAACTATCATTATTTTATACATTGTTTAATTTATGTGCAAGTTCAAGTTTGAATATGACTGTCTAAACACATCTATTAAGCAGTAGTTCTGACTGCATCCTTCATTTGACGAGCCCACCCTAAATTAACTTATTTCAAATATTAAGCTGCTTGGTATATGCGTGACCCCTGCGGCCAAACAAAGAGCACGAGCTGCTCAGGCACGAACCACGCCTTACTGGAGCCATATAAATCTCACTCTCTAACAAATACACAATGATAAACGCGGTCATTATCAATGTTCAAACAGTAGTAATAAAAAAATTAGCGTTGGGTGCTGTACTGTCCGAAGAAGAGGTCCGTTTCCGGATTCAGTCCTCTAGTGCAACTCAATCTGTTGTACATGTCAATTTACATGAAACATTGAAATTGCAAATCCTCGGTTGGCCATCGAAGACGGAGCCTGACATAAGACACTTCGGTGGAATCATGCATTTCTTTGCTTCGCTGCGTAAAGTTTGATAGGGACTATAAAACGATGGTCATCATTATTCTACGCTGCGAAGAAGGTAGTGAGTTCCAAGTTCAACTCCCGCTATACGGCACTTATACATACATGCCGCTGCATACATATTCTGTTTCAGCTTATGTGCTACCACGGAAAGGCTACAAGCGCGAGCTCTTGCTCTAAAGCACATCTCAGCGACACACTCTCGGCTGCCAAGCGCTATAATCGATGCTTCTAGCCTTCATACGTTAGAACATAGATGAAACCAAGTATAGGGACGGGGCGCACGTTCTTCCATTCTTCCTTTTTATTTCGAAACTCCATTGGGTGGCCTAATGCATCAGCGGGCTCACTGAGCCGCTGAGACAATACGCCCGATAACTAGGCGATTTTACATTGCCTGCTTGCCCAACTATGCGGAATTTGTAAATGGCCACGATGTTTACAAGTCCTCCAATGCCATCGCACGCGTTTTACCGTGTCTATGTCGCAGAAAATAACTCTCTGGCTAAGAATATTTCAGATTGTTGACTCAGGCCAACAGTATATATCGCAAAATCAAGACCTGGAGAAGAGCAAGGAAGAGGAGGAAAAGGAGGAGGAGCAGAAGAACAAAGCAGAACACGGAGAGAGGAGGAGGAGTGAACGAGATGAGGAGGAGGATTTACCCTCCTTTCCTCCTCCTCAAGAGCTGCGCTCCTTCGACATTACGAGTTGTTAACGTCATTCATTTTATAGCCGAGTTAAGAAGAGAATACTTGTGCCTTGTTTCTTCTTGAAAATAATCCCTCGATAATGCAAACAGATGAATTTCAAGTATGTTAAAACGTCATA
>JAZHYW010041045.1:0-19119 GCA_037355805.1 Ixodes ricinus | reverse complement strand
TGTTTGAATGTTTAGAATACCAAGTTTTATATGTATAGTGCTTTTGTAATATTTTTTTCCCCCAAATCCTCGGGTTTGATTGTTTTTGAACCCAAAGTCTTATATGTATTGTGCTTTGTATGATTTTTTTTTCCCAAATCCTCGCTCACGTAATACGTCCGAAAGGATGTCTTTGAGCAACAATAAATGAAATGAAATGAAATGAAAAAGCATGGGGGCAATTGGAAATCACGATGAAGAGAACGCGGGTGGTTTCATTGTTTATGGTAATTCGAGCGCTGCACATTCCAAGAGGTGAGATAGCGCGGCCGTCTGCATCCCGGAGGAGCTCAGAATCCGGGGGCGTCAAAACCTTGTGAAGCTGGCGTCTAAGATCTTCTCTCATAACGGAGATGGCGGCACCGGTATCTACAAGCGTCAATATAGGAACGTGGTCGATTGAAATTAAAAGTTCGTTTTGTGTGTTGCTTATAGCATCCTGAAGAGGATTAATGGGCACGAATATTGATGCAGCCACACTTCGCGAGGCTGCACGGTTTAGTTTCCCGAAATGCGGTGGTCGTGGGTCGGGGATGTTGAGCGACGGGGCATGGGCGAGGGTGAGCGGCGGGGATAGGGGGAGGGGGAACGGCTGTATCGTGTGGGCAACCTGGGCTCTTGATCTTCATGACGGTAGAGGTCGGCTGATGGGCTGGAGTGACGTTGCAAGGACCGACGGTAGGCAGTCGATGAGAAAATGCGTGGTCCATCGTTGAATCGGCGGCGACAATACCGAGCAATATGCCCGATTCCATGGCAGTGAAAACAGACGGGTCGGTCATCTGACGTCCTCCATGCGTTAGGATCCCGTTGTGGATTCATAGGATTGGTGGATGGCAAGTGGTGGACAGGACGAGGAGGCAGACGTCGGCTGTCTGGTCGTTCCGGAGGGACGAGCCGGTGGATTTCTCGTTGAACCAGCGCTTGAACAGCAGATACTGAAACTGCTGCACTACCTGAATCAGCAGGGAGCGCAGAGGTCTCTGTTGGCAGCATCGCTTCCAATTCACGGCGTACTATCCGGATGATTTGCCTCTCAGATATAGGCGGATCCTCACAGGTGGACGTTGGTGTCGTGTTGGGCAGGCGTGTGAAGTTGGCTGTGATTCGGCGTTTTTTAGCCTCTTCAAAGCGCCTGCACTCTTGTATAACAGCATCCACTGTGGTACAATCTTTAAATACAATCAACTGGAATGCATCGTCGGCGACTACCCTTAAGAATGTGAGTTACTTTGTCAGCGTTAGTCATGACAGGATCAGCCTTCTGACAAAGGGAAATAATATCTTGAATGTACGTAATGTAGGATTCTGTGGGCGTTTGGACACGTGAAGCAAGCTTGCGCTTCGCGGACAGCCTTCGACCCGTAGGATCGCCAAAGAGATGTTGCAGCTGTTCCTTACACATGTCCCAAGACGTAATAGTTTCCTCGTGGGTGAGGAACCAGGTTCGGGCTGTGTCTTGTAGATAGAAAATGACGTTCGCAAGCATGATAGTTGGGTCCCACCTGTTATGGACGCTGATTCTTTCGTATAGGTGGATCCATTGTTCTACATCTTGATCCCCAGATCCGGTGAAGCTTGCCAGGGTCACGAGGGGTGTGGGCGATGATAAGAGGGGAGGTTGGTTGCGATGGTGTACCCTCCGGTGGAGTGCTGCCGGATGCCGTGCTGACGGAGGCCATTATGATAGATGAGACGGGAAGCTGTCGGCTCCGGAGTTCCAGGTTGGTGGGGACGGAGAGGTAGGGGATGGATCGCACCTCCACCAAGATGTTACGATGAATATATACAATGATTTAATTTACATTAGTTGAAGACTGAAAATGGCGGTTACAATCATCCAAAGCTTGTTGCCTCTGCTTCCTCTTCTCTCTTGTCTCCTCACAAAGAAATCCTTCTTTTTCTTCTTAACAATATTATTAGGTAATAGTAGGTTAGTAGTAGGTAGGTAGTAGTAGTAGTAGTAGTGGTATTTTTCATTATTAATATTATTATTATTATTATTATTATTATTATTATTAGCAAGAGTACGAATAATAAAATGACAAAAGAACGAGGACTTCATTGTTTTGTCTATTTTTTATTATTCCTCTTTCTCGGGTTTACTATGAATGACATTCACCAGATCGCCGGCATTTTCCCTTATCATCACTAACTTCTTTATAATCTTTGCTCCTCCAGTGTTACGAGCATTATGTTTTGTTTCCTTTCTCGATAAGGAACAAAGTCTTTATTGCAACCTCCGAAGCCCAAGCTTCGACCGAGCTATAGTCCGTTCCTCTGGCAGTACTTCACCAGAAGGAACGTAGATTATTAACTGAAGACAAAAGTATAAAAAAACTAAATTTATTGATATTAAGATTAACATCATAAGAAGACTGACCAGAAAGATTAGAAGATATGGAGCTGGTAGGTAACATCACATGAAATATCGGTCGTAGCCAAAGGGCGCTCAAAGGACGCAAGCACGTGTCAACCGAGAACATGCAGTGCATCGAGTTGCGGTATAGCGAAATTTATTTTGCACTTTTGATTTTTTTATCTTAAGAGCACATATCTATATCTTATCTCACTCAGTTATAGGCGCAGCACTGCGGAAGCCATGGCAAGAAAGAGTGGGAAAGAAAGAGAGGAAAGCCGCTTTTGTATGAATTTCGAGTGACAGACTAATCTTCGAAGGAAGGCAAATCGACGTGGGGTTCACAAAACAAAAATATTAGAAAGACAAAAAGCAATTCCTTTTTCCCCTTCGTTTCATTTGCTCGGGTCGTGCTACACCCTTGCACCTTTCGCAGTGCTGTCCGCAACTAGTAAGATGGAGTATAGGTCAAAGCTCTACATATTTTGTATTTGCCAGAAATATTTGTGGGAGATTCGTAGTTGAAAAAAAAAATTACTTCGAATGACAATGGTGGAAGGAAACCCTCTACAAAATATATCCGTCATTCTCATCAACATTGATAAGTTAACTTAAGTATTTTCGCGACATTGAAACTTTAAATCATAAAACTCAGTTATTGATGCATTCGAATGCTAACATTATCTGCGTGTTGTTTCGTTCCAGAGGATTACGCAATGCCTAAGTCCGGACGCTCCTTCTCAATGACCGCAAGCCTGAAAATGATCTCTGTACCTCTTGTGCTGTTTGTGCATTCGCTGGAGATTACCTCAGCCGGTAAATATTTCCATTTTAATTAGGAAAATGAGCAGACAGATGCCGCACATTCGCAAGTCTCGTCTTGGCCCGGTAGCCGTTCACACGCGGACAAGAAATTAAGCACAAAATTCAAAGCATTTATAGGTTCCCCATCACCTAAAAACGAACCGACATTTAAAGGTGCCCCATTAGCTAACAATCTACTGAATACGCAAAGTCGTGTCAGGTGTTAACTACAAAACATGACGTGTCATTGGATACTTTTCCGAAAACGTGGCCATGATTCTGTCCATGGTTCAAGCCAAAAGTATTAATTGCAATGTGATATTTAACTCTCGAAGTTACTCTTCAATCTTCGTGTTGAAGGGTAAGATCTGCCTCTGCTTAAAACATTTCTAGAAATATGTGCGATCACAACTGCAATGTTTAACTCCCCAGGATTTTCAATATTGTTTTGCCTAATACCAGAGGTAGCTTAAACCTGATTCCATTGTTCGGTTTAGGAAATTGCGAATACCGCACAATATTCAAGAGACTTAAGCATGTTCAGTGTAATCCATCTTTTGCTGAAATGTATAGCGTGTAGGCGAGCAATGCTGAACCATTTTGGGTTTGAGTCTTTGTGATAAGAGAACCGACAATCCATTATGTTTAAAGTGCGAGAGAGCAGCCCTAGCCTCGTTTACGTGGCCCCATTTCCAGGGAAGATACTTTTCGTTTTACGTGAGCAAATATATTTTCTAACCAACCGTCAAGCCTCTTCGAAATGTTAACACTGGAATATAAATGCAAGCATGTCGACAAATATAGATAAGAAAAAGGCGCTGTTCATTTCGTGTACGAAATGAAGCAACAAAACGAATCATGGCGTCGTCGCTTCCGTGGGCCTATTTCTTGCTATTTTTTTATATGTCGTTCTTCATTAAATAAGGTTTGTTTATACGGTGTTGGATGCAGCACCTACCGCGCTCTACTTGGGTGTATTCACTCAACAATGCTACCAGAAACGCTGTGAAGAGGTCATAGAACTCTCCATCATTAAATTGAAAAACTCCTCGCTGTACTAATGATTCAAACTTAAAACAAAATAAACTACCTAGTCATCACCTCACACAGCACACACGCCAGCGTGATGTGCCTGCAAACTCGTCAGGCCACCTAACTCAGAGGGCAAAAATAACAACACAACAACAACGGTGTTTGATAGCGTTCTCTGCCGCAACGTTATTTGTTTTTCTGGGAAGCAGGCGCATGAATTTGAGGCGCAGAAATTCAGGGTTTGTTTTTCAGGTAGTACCGCGATTTACGGTATAGCTTGCTAAGGTATGAAGCACGGAGACTCAGTGGATTGCCTAAAGCACGATATTTTTGCATCCAAACAAATTGCAACAAGATTGCTTCAAAATGCGACGAATCTTCCGGAAATACTGTGGTCAAGCGAGTCGGACATGCTTTGTGGGCACGACGTTTTTCACACTCTCAATCTTGCACCCAGTCGTGCACATATGTCAGCATAGGCGACAGCGCTCACTTGGGAAAAGATGGAATATCACTACACGGCTAAGAGTTGAGCGTGTTAATACGTGCTTTTGAATAGATCAGCATGAACTTTAAAAGGATAGAAGAGGACAGACAGATGTCAGTCCTCCCTGTTCTTTCTTTCCGTGTTCAAATATAGCTCTAAAGTTCAAGTTGACCTACCAATGCGTATCATGACAGCTCGTTCCCTGCACTAGATGGGATAAGAACACGTTATCGCCTCAGCTTAGGAGAAACAAAATTGACGCTTAAGCCAATTACTGGAAAGGCGCAAAGATATGTTTTATAATACAATTATAGCAAAGGTAAAAGCGAGCTGGAAATGAATAACGAGAATAATCCCTGGAGAAGGGGAACAATAGGGACAAAGGACAAATACAAAACCCCAAACACAGCTAGGTGACTGGTGCACGACTGAAACAATCCACCTGGTGTCTCGAACCAGGGACATCTCCATTTCCAGTGGAGCGCTCCAACAACTGAGCTAAGCAGGTGTTAGATGTCAGTCGAGCAAACGGGTTTAACAGCTGCCACCAGTCTAACACCGACAAGGGTGAACGCTTGCACCTTCGCATTTATTGCGTGTATCATGCCGATATCGTATCGCATGCCAATGTTATCATGCTGCTTATGCTATGTCATCTATACCACTGAGTCATGCCGTCGGTACCGCCCCCTGTTTTCGGCTATATAAACGATGACAAATAAACCTTGGTCGTTGTTGCGTTCACGAAGCCAGCAGTGTCGGACTGACTTTCTTATCAGCCGAGTGCCGGCTGATACATGGTGTCAGAAGTGGCCCCCGCGACCACACCTGTCAGCAAGAGGCAGTCATGGAACCACTCAAGCAGCCCGACCCTTTGCTCCTGTCGGGAAACGTTCAGAAGAACTGGACGCTCTTCAAACAGAAGTTCGAGCTGTACCTGCAAGCGACGGCGCCAGAAAAACCAAGAACGGAAGCTACCAAGGCGGCCACACTTTTGACCATCGCCGGGGACGACGCTCTAGAGATCTTCAATAACTTCGCCTTCGCTGAGGGTGAAAGCAAGGAAGACTACAAGACCATTGTCGCAAAGTTCGAGGACTACTGCGCGGACCAGCAGAACGAGGTGTACGAAAGATACGTATTTCGGACAAGAACCCAAGACGAGGCGGAACCGGTGGAGCAGTTTATCCGCGACCTCAGGAAACAAGCAAGGTACTGCAACTTCGGACAACTATCTGATTCAATGATTCGCGATCAAATCGTCTTCGGCACTAACAACAAAAAGTTACGGGAGAAAATGCTGAGGGAAAAGGACTTGACGCTCCAGAAAGCAGAACAAACCTGCAAAGCCGCAGAAGCCTCCGCCAAACAAAATGAAGCTTGGTACGCCCGCGAAGAAAAGGTGGACTCAACCACAAAACGCTACCAGCGCCGCTCGGATGCTTCAAGAACCGAACAGTGCTTCAAGTGCAACAGGAGGCACGAAAAGAGGAAATGCCCCGCTTTTGGGAAGACTTGTCACGCCTGTCAGGGTCGCAACCACTTCGCAGCTTGTTGCAACAAAGAAGTCAGCGAGGTGAAGCACGACGACGAGGACTTCGACATCTTGGACGTGGGTGTTTGCGGCATCGGGAGTGAACGGGACTGGACTGTCAAGGCCCAGCTAGCGGAACAAGTGGTCTCGCTGAAGGTAGACACCGGCTCCCAAGCCAACCTGTTGCCCCTGTCGGTGTACAAGAGACTGCAACCTAAGCCGTTTTTAAGACCAAGCCATGCGGTCTTGCGCTCGTACAGCGGGAACGTCATCAAACACAGCGGCATCACAACACAGGAGGTTACGGTCAACCAGCGTCACTGCCGCGTCGACTTTTTCATCGTTAAACGAAGTCAGGCCATTCTCGGGCTACAGGCGAGTGAGCTCCTGGGACTGGTGTCCCGAACGGTGAACTCTGTAAACACGGGCAGCACCGTTCCGGTGACCCAAGAATTCTCCCACCTGTTCCAAGGCACCGGCTGTGTAAAGCGACAGTACCGAATGGTACTACGGGACGATGCCGTGCCAGTGGTCCAGCCTGCACGACGGGTGCCCTTGGCACTGCGGGAGCCCCTGCGGGAAGAACTGCAGCGCATGGAGAAGGCCAACATCATCCGGAAAGTGGATGAACCCACTGACTGGGTAAGCCCCCTTGTTATTGTGAAGAAAAAGGACGGCAGCCTTAGGCTATGCATGGACCCTAGAAATATTAACGCGTGCTTGAAGCGTGAACACTACCAGATGCCACAGCGCGAAGATATCGAGGCTGAGCTTCACGGGGCCAAGTTTTTTTCCCGGCTTGACGCTAACTCGGGGTTTCATCAGATTCCATTGGACAAAGCTACGTCAAAGATCTGTACGTTCGGCACCCCGTTTGGTCGCTACCGCTTCCTTCGGCTTCCGTTCGGCATCTCGTCAGCACCCGAAGTATTCCAGAAAACGCTGAGCGAGATATTTGACCCATTACCAGGGGTAAGGGTTTACATAGACGACATTTTGGTGTGGGGAAGCTCTAAGCACGAGCATGACGAGCGCCTCAAGGTCGCTCTCCGGGAAGCAGAACGAGCGGGCTTGACGTTCAACTTGACAAAGTGCAAGTTCGGCGTGCAGGAAATTTCTTTTCTGGGGGACGTCATAAGCGAGGCCGGAATCCGCCCCAGTCATAGGTTGGTGAGTTGCCTGCGCGAGATGCCAGCACCAACCGATAAGCTCGGCGTACAGCGGATGTTGGGTGTGGTAAATTATTTTGGGAAATATTTACCTGCGCTCAGCGAGAAAACAAAGCTTCTACGAAGTTTAATACGTAAGGACATTGTCTTCGAATGGACAGAAAACCACGCACAAGAATGGACTTCACTGTGCGAAGCACTCGGCAAGGAACCATTACTAGCAATTTTTGACCCCACAAAAGAAACTAAGATAACGTCAGACGCCTCAAGGGATGGCCTCGGATCGGCGATACTGCAGCGTCATGGTAGTAGCTGGCGTCCTATTGCCTATGCCTCTCGGGTAATGACAGAGGCGGAAAGACGTTACGCGCAGATTGAAAAAGAAGCCATGGGAATTACGTACGGCTGTGAAAAATTCCATCACTTCATCTACGGACGGCGCGTTTTCATAGAAACTGATCATAAACCTCTTATCGCGATTTCATCGAAGGACATAGGGGACATGCCACCAAGACTACAACGTTTTTTCCTTCGCCTGATGATTTATGATTACAAACTGCAGTTTATTCCAGGCAAAGAATTGGTCCTGGCTGACATGCTCTCAAGGGCGGCGCCTGCTGCGTCAGGGGACACCGCTGGCTTTATCGACGTTCAGGTACATGCTGTCGGCATTCTGTCATCCTTAGTAAGTGAAGAAACAAAACTGCGTTTCGCTGAAGAAACTAGTAAGGATCCAGAGTTGCAGAAGGTCGTCGAAAACATATCCAGCAATAAAGGCGTCGAAGGGGAACTTAAACCGTTCGCTTCGGACCTTTCCGTGGTGGAAGGAATTTTGCTGAAAGGCTGCAAAGTTGTCGTTCCCAAGAAACTACGACCGGAAACGCTCAGACGGATTCACGAAGGCCATCTGGGCTTAAACAAGTGCAAGGCTAGGGCACGACGTCTGGTTTTCTGGCCAGGTCTAAATTCAGACATTGAGTCGCTTGTAAGGAAGTGTGCCGCGTGTACAACTTATGCATACAAGCAACCAAGCGAACCACTTTTGCTTCGTCAAGTTCCGGATTATCCCTGGTACAGGGTCGGTGTAGATCTTTTTCATTACGCGGGAAGTACATATCTCGCAGTGTTTGATGCACACTCCAACTTTCCAGAAGTCGAAAAGCTCGGTGACACTTCTGCAAGCACTGTTATCAGCAAACTGTGTGCCATCTTTTCAAGATACGGAATTCCGGTGGAGGTTTGCACAGATAATGGACCCCAGTTTTCGTGCCGAGACTTTGCCGCGTTCGCCAACCGATATGATTTTAAGCACATCACCTCAAGCCCAGAGTTTCCTCGTTCCAACGGTCTCGCGGAGAAGGGGGTACAGATTATTAAGAGGCTCCTAAAGAAAACTGGAGATGCGCGTGAAGATTTCTGGTTGGGCTTACTCGGCTACCGTTCTTCCCCTCTAGAGGACGGCCGTGCCCCGGGAGAGCTGTTGCAAGGCAGACGCCTGCGTACGCGACTTCCCGACTTCAGCTTGCAGCCGGCATCCACTGTCAAGAAGCATCGCCAGCCAGAGACCGCAGGGCAAAGACTCCAGCCGCTCTATAAAGGACAAGTCGTCCGAGTGAGAAGCAAGGCCTGGTCTTCAAAGGCTAAGGTCACGGGTACAGCTGCGCCTAGATCGTACAACGTGGAGACGGAAAATGGAACAACACTACGGCGGAACCGTCAGCATCTTCTGGCAACACCCGAAACATTCAATCGCGACTCGTCAGCTGACAGCGATGTCAGTGACTTCGAAGACGCCGGAGCGGAAATGCAACTTCATCCAAGGGCTCAAGGAAGAGCCAACGAAACTCCTCCTGCGCAGACAACTCCTCAAACGGTTCAAGGAACACCAAACGCGGCCCCACCAGCGCCTAGAAGATCTACGCGAGCTACGGTTGCACCCAAGCGCTTGCAGTACGGGCAGCATTTCGAACAAATTGTTTAGCATTGTTTCCCCTTGTCGTTTGTTAACTTAGGTTATTTTATGTCTTTCTTACTAAACAAAGGGGGATGTATCATGCCGATATCGTATCGCATGCCAATGTTATCATGCTGCTTATGCTATGTCATCTATACCACTGAGTCATGCCGTCGGTACCGCCCCCTGTTTTCGGCTATATAAACGATGACAAATAAACCTTGGTCGTTGTTGCGTTCACGAAGCCAGCAGTGTCGGACTGACTTTCTTATCAGCCGAGTGCCGAGTGCCGGTTGCCGGCTTATCATCATAACCTTAAAATGCAGGCCGTTCACCTTCGTTGGTGTTAGACTGGTGGCAGCTGTTAAAACCTGTTCGCTCAATTGACGTCTAACTCTGGTTAGCTCGGTTCGTAGAACGCTCTACTGGAAACGAAGAGGTCCCTGGTTCGGATACCAGGACAACGCGGATTCTTTCAGTCGCGAACCAGTCACCTAGCTGTGTTTGGAGATTTGTGCTTGTCCTTTGGCCCCTGGTTCCCCTTCTCCAGGGATTACTATCGCTACAGAGTATGTTTCAAGGTTTGGCAAGTACAATCCGATACCTAACAACAGTCATGGTTTGAGGGGCCAACTTTTTCTGTGTAAATTGCGAGATGTAAGTTGTCATCTTCTGGTCATATTGTAACTATAGTCTACATATAGTCATGCACTTGTTATGTTTGGTTTTCAAATTTTTAAATGGGCTTTCAAAATTGCTTAATGCTTTTATCGCCAACCCACTCAGCGAATTTATGATGTTTCAATTAGCTGGTTTCCTAAATTATAGACGTTACATATTGCGTTAATATGAATAACTTGAATTTTAAAATACGCAAAAGTGTACATACGTACGCCGTTGTCAAAATATTGCAAAAATATTATATTTTTATTTATTTATTTTTTGCTAGGTATATGGGACGTATACATCAAATGAGTAAAGATCAGAAAATGCTACAGTTCTCGCGCTGCAAGTATGAATAGAAAGTTCGCTCATAAGAACAACGTAGATCAGTTGACCATCCGACGTCAGGCACGTCATGGGGTCGTGAGTTGCCGTCCTGTGAGCCCGTGATTATGTAATCTTGCCATGTGACGTCACGCGACGTCCATCTGTGACGTTCGTTTCGACCTTTACGTTTCTTCCGAAAATCACTTGAGAGCCAAATTTACTATTACAAGTGAGTGCTAATGTTGATTAGGTAATCCTATTCCCAATTTCTCAAACATTCCTTCATAAACAATATGTGTATACGTCATTCGAACTTCCGCCGCGAAATCGAGAGAACAATTCAATATTGACAACAATCTTAAAGGCACTGATTAAGTCTTACTCCTATTGAAGCTGTTCACGCGTGCGTAACACTTGTTCATTCCAATAGGTGTACATTCACTGAAGTCCGCTCATAATTATACTATCTTTCTTTTTTATGAAGATGATCCTCCTATTACGGGAGATTTCAGTCGCCTTGCACCAAAATGCGAGCAAAAAGTTAAGGCATATATTAAAAAGGAAATTGATGGTTTACTAGAGGTAAGTTACCTAGAATACTGTGCATAATTACTACGATAAATATGTTGACCGGGCATCAAATTGTTATGTACAGCCTTCTTATGCGTCTTCACTTAAAAGTGAGGTTTCTTAAATGCATAATGGTCGCTAATCTTTCCTCTGGCCGTGTCCCTTACACTTTGTTAAAAATCTCCAACACGTGAAGAGAAAGTTAAACCTTTAGGACTAGACCACTGATTCACTCTTCCCTTTGCCCACAATTCTGAAATGTGCTGTATAGCACCGTTAATAATCGTGGTGAAAACACTCCAGTACTTCTGATATTGTGGGTGTACATAAAAGCACACTTGACGAAATTTGTGTTATCCCGTCCAGAAAAACAAAACCAATTATTGTTATTGTTTTCAACTTTAGAAGATAGCTTTTTAATAGCGTCACAATTTCTTTACTATCTGAGGTTGTTAGAGAATCCAGAAGAAAATCTACCGTAGAGTAAGCTTCTTAACCAACAATCGCCTTAAATACCGCTTTGCCGGAGCGGAAGTAACCCGGTATAGCATGACGGTTGAATAAAATGTATCGTTCATAACATTATTTTCTTCAGAATCCTTTGCGTTAGAAAATGATGTACGTCAATGAAATAACGATACTAAAACAGCGAAACTCGCGAGCTCCTCATTTAGTTAATTTCGTTGAGGGGAATTCACCCACTTGTTCAATGACCAAATTTCGCTACGCAAAATCAAGTTTCAAAAAAGCACGACAGTATTGATATTTTCGAAGGTTCATCATAAAGACATAATAAAGGTCGTACAACCCCTTACATTTTAGCCTGGAAACGCTGGAGGTTTCGAATTTAGAAATGTTACCGTCTTAACCCCTAAACCGCATTCTGAGAAAATTTTGAAATTAAATTTATTAAGAAGATAAACGTGACAAAACGTGGTTGCACATACAAGATATGTTCCTGTCTTAATTTTAAGACCCTGCCGGGTAGACTAAAAGTTTTAGTTTTCGCGTATTTGCGTAAATAAATTCGACACAACAGTTTTGCTATATTTATTTTGAGTAAGTTCGACGAGATGGCGAGACCCAGTGCCGCAAGCCAAAGCATTGTAATTTCTTCTCGAGCTTGCACGGACAGCCAGTGATGCCACGCGTCGTTTACCTGACATCGCCGAGATGAGTTTTCCCGGAGAATCACCTGTGTGCCATTTCTTCCTGCTGCACTACACAAAAGTAGAGCCTATAAGAGGCGACATATGTAGAACGTAATGACGCCATGGCAACGTGCAATATCTGACCGCCCGCAAGACGCGCTTTAACCTCAAATGTAAGTGACCGTGGCCGAAGTCACGACCTAGGCAGCCAAACCTGCGACAAGAGCGTGCCACATGACCTTCCGTTCTCTGAGTCTCTCGGCCAAAACAAAAAAGGTGCATGCTCTTTGTAAAGCTCATTGATGTGTTTGTTTGCCTTGCAAGCGGCATAAAAGCATCAAAGACGCCAATGCAGGAGTTCCGTGCCTCGCTCGATCTTTGGAAGCAAATGGCAGCGCAGCACTGAAATTAGCGTTGATGGAGCTGCCCGAGCGGCCCCTGGGAGCCAATTGCTGTGCGGCACTCAGTCGTGGTCTCGACGTACACGTTTCCCGCGTTCGCCAACATTGCTTCTCGGAACTTGTAAGAAACGTCAAGCGTGAAGTTTATCCATTGACTTTAGCTCACAGCGCTGGTTTGGCTTCAAGCTGGCTCTATCACCCGCTTGACATCTCGATCATTTTCTGGCCAATCTTACGTTTGCGAAAATCATGCGCTGCAGCGTAACTCAGCATCAAAACTCAGGCCATATTCCGTTTCATCATATATTTTGTGTAGAAACGCCATTTTTCTCGCATTCGCTGCTTGAACCAAGGCGGGCGTTGATGGTCACGCCACATCAATGAGGAAGGTACTCAAACTCAGCTATTTTGTTCTTCGGCGTTGCGCAGCTCGAAAGGCAAGAAGACGCAAGTGTGACAGAGTTGGTGCTTGGACTTGTTGCTGTGCGACCTGCGTCGGCGATGTCTACGCTCGCACCGCCCTCTCTTTCTCGTCATTCCAAGCGCTTGCGTGCCTAGTTTACTTTCCTTACGCTCTCCCGGGGTGGTGGTCCCGTCGCGCGTGTTCACTTTCCGCCGGGTGGCGTTCCCGTCGCATGTGTCTAGCTTCTCCGGCTTCTCGGGGCAGGTCTGTGTCATGTAGCAACAGCTTCCCTGGTCCTTTTTCACTGAGTGGAATGGATCATGATTTTGTTACAAGGAAATCGAAAAAGCTAGACCCAATTTTATATTTAATCATTAACGATCCAACGCGTATGAAATAAATTTCGTAACATACAATAACATGGGCATTTATCCCATGTCAAAAAAATTAAAGCACGTCATTTCATTGACGCTCGCAGGTGGGCGATTAGACACACTATACCACATTGGATGTGCTACTGTAAAACCCTTTATTTTCGCGGTCCCTATTTTTCTTGAATCCGTCCCAGAGGACATAATCGCGGCCATTAAATTGCGAGAATCCCAGACGCCTGCATTGAAACTACTAGTGATCGAAATTTTTTCGAGCCCTTAAATTTCGCAATCTTTTGAATTCGCGAAATTTGCGAAAACTGAGGGATCGCGAACATTAATAAGGGTTTTACAGTAATTCATAAAAGGAAAAAAACGAAAAATAATAACGGTGCGCTCATGGAGCAGGAGAAAATAGAAAGAAGCACAAGACATTGTTGATCATGATGTTTTAAAATCCTGAGACTGGGAAGGAAAATGAAGAAAAATTGTAAGATAGAAAAAAGGGTGTGTTTTTATGTTGCCTTTCTGTCTGCACTGCCATAAAACCATCCGCTGAATTGGCTTTGTTGTGCTACTCAATATAAATTGTGCAGCAGTATGGCTATGTATATTAAAAAATATATCAAAATTAAGTTTTCTGAAGCTCTAAAACAGGATTAATAACTTAGGGCTTCATGATATTAGTGGTTTCGCTGTGTGCATACATAGGAATAAGCCATTTTTTATGTGAATCTATTGGATATTTCCCGGATACTACATTGTCACATCCTCAGTCAACGAAAGTCAACGGACATCTATAACACTCAACCGAACCTCCGCTAATGCATCACCATATGTGCATACTTTCGTGTAATATTACATCATAATGTATGAACGGTGGCTGCAAGTTCACCTTTACGGTAAATTCAGTGACAGCTTTAGTATGAACAAGTGTGAATTATTATTGCCACGACGGCACACTGCCAAGTCAAAAACCTGCTAGAATGAAAAACTCTCATAAATATTTCAAGATAATATAAGGTAATAGTGCAACCGCCAAAAGTAGCGAGACATAGTTGATGCTGATTGAAGTCAGTATATTTAAACATATTGCTGGATTACCTTTACCGAGAAAACGTTTCAATAGTTTCCAAACTTTCAGGGAAAATGTTAGCTTGTTATTTTTTTTATTTTGGCGTTTTACAATTTTGGAAAGTTTGCATTCCTAACAAACTGGGAAGCCGGTGACAGTCAGTCCTGCCATTGCAGTAAAGGTCACACTTGGTTCGTCAGATGCCGCTTCGCTCGCACAAGTCTCCAGTTGAAATGCCTGTTGGCCTGTTCTATGAGGGTTGTGGACAAGGCCACCGAAGATGTTCTCCCTCAACTGCACCGTATGAGGATTAACAGCTTCTCTTTCCTAGCCTGAGGATCGGCGCGAGCGCTAAGGTGTAAAACATCCTCTACAAAGCCGGTGACGTTCTCGCTGGGGCCCTGTGTCCTGTACCGAAGCAGGCATTCGGCTTTCTGTTCGATACTGGTTCACGAACGTGCGCTTCAGCTCGGTCTTTCAAATACCCCACGTCGTCAAAAGAGGATTCGTGGTTCTCAAACCAGTGCCTGATAGTTCCTTGCAGCGAGAAGTACACTTTCGGCAGGCACTGGTCGTGTGTCCCTCTGTTGTGGTGGGCGGCAATGTCGTATCAATCCTTGTCGCTCACGTCCATCTACTTCTCGCCGTGGAAGAGCGCCGGAGTGCGAGGTGCGACGGACATTTAAACAACGGTGGCAGCGGTCGAGGTCTGCTGCGACGGGTTGGTCATTGTGGACTCAGTCCACTTCGGATTTTTTTATAGGAGACCGGATTTTGGTGGTTGCTCCTGGTTACGGCGACTGGCTCCGGGTTCAGGTTCTCGCGGTCTACTTGCAGGGCTCGCTCTTCTTGTGGGAGCATTGGACGGATTTAGAGGGGCGGGGGGGGGAGGGGAGGAGGAGGGAGGCACCGCTTTTCCTAACCCCCTTATGATCAACTCTTTTACTAAACAAAGTGATATACACCATCAGAAAGTTTGGTCACGATTCTTGTGTCAAACAAAAATAATCTGGGCAACGTTTCGGCCGATTGTCATCTCCAGGCAACCCCACCCCCTCCCCCAAGACCGACCCATAAGTCTGCCACTTTGAGACTCGCTCCTCTTGTGGTTTTTCGGTCGGTCTCGGATCATATTTGGTTCACGCGTCTCCTCGCGGGTGTAAGAGGGAAGGACATAGGGTAAAGTACCCAGCACTCTACCAGATCACAGGATGACAGCCAAGCATGGCCTAAAACTTTACAGAAGAGCAAACATTAAAAACGAAAAGACTGGACTACGCATTCGTGACAATATAACAAAACCTACAAAAGAGCCTTTATACCAGACCAGAAAAAATGTTGCATTGATTTAGTGGCAAGCTCTCCGAATTACTTCTCTCCTTCGGTGTTTCTACAACTGCCGTGAACGAATTAAACGAAGAAAGATGTGGGACCCTTTTTCTGGCATTCAGCCTCAAAACCTTTGCATCTATAAGAAGTGCACGTCTACGACAGAACAATGTAGAGAGCAGCACCCAGCATCATCTCTAGGTGCTCACGCACAAGCATGCAAGTGCTTTTGTGAGGCTCAGTTAATTGTATGTATGCTTGCTTTGTGAAAAACTTATCATTATTTACGCTAACCCAACGTAAATAGATGTATTATTATTATTATTATTATTATTATTATTATTACTATTATTATTATTTATATTATTATTATTATTATTATTATTATTATTATCTAGCATGGTACGGGAAGTACTAGCTTGGCAGCTCTTCGTTGCGCCGCACAACCATAGTAAGCCTCCAGTCAGTTGGACGAAGCGGCACCACGACTGCACACTGCCAAGCACGACTCATGCTATTTCCGTAGGTAAAATTTTGTATCCAAATACATTGCACACGCTTCGAAGCAGACCTCAAAGATTCCGACGGTCACCAAGAGCACAAAAACGTCGCGTTAAAATGTATCCTTGACAAGTCCTAATCCATCCGAGGACCGAGCAATACAAAGCCGATTCCGTCTCTTTTGTGGCAAAATCCCCGCCTCGCCAAGGAAACGACCAAAAAAAGCTTCATCCCTCTTTTTTTTTTTGGAAATCCTTGAAATTGCTTTCGGGCGGCTTCAGAACACGGCTCCGCATCTAAAACCAACTCGCTAGGACCAGCGACAACGAACAACGCCAGGCCAGCTGGGAGAGCTGGGGACAGCACGGCCTTGGTGCTGTCACCTTGCCTATGACGTCACGTGTCTGGTTAGGTCATGTGCCGAGAAGTCACCTTTGCGTAAATTGGAGATGTGGCCTGGGGGGGGGGTCATTTTCATCTTTGGCTTGCGTGCTCGCAAACCCCAACGTCGCTAAAAGAGCGACAATGCCATTATGATTTTCATCCAGCTACTATATGACTGGACGTCTTAGGTCATGAAGGCCTCAATGTCGGGAAAGGTCTACTTAGTCTGAAATTGTTTATTCTGCTGTAAACTTTTTATAGAAGCTAATTGATGTGTCACTTTTTTCTCAAGCATGATTAAAATATTTTTATTAAATCAAATCAAATCTCGTTCATTCGGTGTGAAACAAATGAAGACAATAACATCAAGCTAACCGTTACAGCCAACGTGAACATCTAGATTGCGAAGCTTTATATTCAACTAAAAATTCAAAATTCGTTTTATTCAGACAAGCTTTTTATAAAAGTCATCTACTTGTCCACAGGGGCTATAATTTAAGACGTCGCCCTTAATCTTTAGATGTGTTCTAAATTAGGTTGCTCCTTATTGTACTGCTGGTGAAGTTAAAAAAATGTTTAAAAAAACGGAACGCGATGATGGCCATTTTTCTTATGTGATGTTTGCTCTCAACATATCCTACCGAATTATCGATACTGTTTTTTTTTATGATCAGACGCCTGAGGACTTCTGAACAGCAAATAGTACTATCCTCAGAAAGATGATTTAATAAAACAATTGGCTATATGCTAAACAAAAATGTTGTTAAGTGCCTCCAAGATAAGGCACTAATATTTTAACAAGAAAGAAATGAATTGACCGCACGAGGCGCATTCTGTTATAAGTTTCTTTTGCCCGTTTTAGATATATGCTGCTCAATAGTACGCAGTCATGTACAGGCACAACTTCCTACCACATTCAAATGATGTAACAAAATATTTCTTGCAGGCCACTGTCGACCTTCGCAAATGCGAATTCTCCTACAAACGTGAACTCCATCGGGGAAATATATACAGGGACTTACGCACTTCCTGAGGGGCTGCCCTGCGCTTTTGGTTCGGTAAGTTCCTATGTATACATTAGAAAAACTGCCTCAAATATGTTTCTCAATTTCGGTAACTAGGCATAGATGAGTAAGACAAAAATGGGCCTCAGTTTCTTTACTTGGTTGAAAGTTACGTCATCATATTTTTATTATCGACCAAACAGGCTTTTAATTAAAAATGTCATTTAAGCGTTTACATAAGCGTAAACTTCATATTCAATATTTTACAAAATAGTAATATTGTTTCTCAGTCACCACTGCCATAGTTTGTTGTGTAGTGCAGTATTGATCATGTAATAAATTGGCAATGAAAACCCAAGAATTTTCTTCTTACAGACATGTGAATGGGGAGCCTGCAAGTGCAGCGCATGCCCCTAACATGGAACAAAGCTGAAAATACATTTTTTTTGGGGAGTGGCGTGCATCGGCAGTACCTCCTTTAGGAAATAAATGCATTGTGCAATCCGGTTCGTTGTATTTCTATTGTGTTTGGAGCCGCACTTTGTGCCGCTTTTTATTTTAGAGACATTTATCTTACTGAATTAAATGCCAGACCCAGGGCGGACTTGAACTTTGTTCTTGATTTGTATGTACGGTATTTTATTTTCCCACTAGGGACTGACATTTAAAGTTTTTTCTCGCCAACATATACGCTCGTTACTCATTCCGTCAAACTAACTAGACCATTTATACCTATGTATAAGAAACATTTTTCTTCTTTTTTTGTTTTTGCTGTTTGTGTTTTTGCTTCTTGTAAGTAAACTGCTGCTGATGTTGTTGCTCTAGGGAAACAAGGGGACTCTCTCAAGCAGTTCTTGTTCTGATTTTTTCCCTTTTTTCCTCTTTTCTTGTATAAACAGAGACAAATAAAATTCAACTCAGTTGCATTGAACTTGTGCCGTGAAATGTCCAAACGTTCTTGGTCATCCGTTTAACCCAGAGCAGGCCTTCGCCCAAAACTAGATTCTTTGAAAGCGGAAAAAAGAATACACATTTATCTGACAAGACCTGAAAACAAAAAGCATCCTGACAGCGTTACCGAATGTAGTTGCACTCTAAAAAAAAGAAGGGTGTACGTGGGTGTATTGCGCGCTCTTACACCCCTTCAACCGGAGACACCCCCACAAGCGTACTAGTACTCCCATCACGCGAATCCTCCTCTTTCAAAGGAATCGGCGGCCAAGGCGAGGCTGTTCCCAGGTGCACCATTACACCACCACGCACAACAACCGGCTAGCAAGTCCGAGCCGTATGGGATTGAATTCAGATGGACTTTTTAAAAATCATTTTACTTCTCACAGAAGTAAGAAAAAGTTGCCAACATATATTTTGTTGTATACTTATTGCACCACAATATTGTCACGAATGACAAGTGATGAGGCGGCGAATGACTGAGTAAACTCGAACGTTTAATAAGGCGAACTTGTGCCCAAAAATTAAAGGAAAAAGAAAGATAACAACAGAGCGTCGCGGGCGTCTAAGGCGGCGAAGCAGCAGGATCGAACGCTGAGGCGAAACTGACT
>JAZHYW010041044.1:0-42551 GCA_037355805.1 Ixodes ricinus | reverse complement strand
TACTTCGTTCATTACGTATTGCTAGTAGCGGAATTGTTGTACATTACAAAAAGCTGGGAAGCAAAAAAATAAAGCGAAACAAAGGGCACATGAACGCAGATGAGTATAAACTCTACGAATACGTTAAAAGAGCAGAGCAACTATCCGAACGAAAATTAGTCGACGAGATGCGATACCTATGGCGCATGCCATTTCTAGCACTCGAGACATGGGAACTGGGACTGGTAGCGCGGGCCGCGTGTTTGGGGCCCCCTGATGTAGATGGTATGAAAGGGTAGCAGAAAGACATTGGTGCTGCCGAAAGCGTTCGGTACGCCATGCTTTCTAGTTGATGTTCGGAGTCTGGGTAGAATCTAGAGGGGAGGAATGATGAGCTTATTACACAGCGTGTCGTTGAGTGAAATGAGTTGTATGAAACAAACTTAAACGGGCTTGCTAGAGGTGGTCGTATTTTTGCGCTCCGCCGAGCCGGCGTTTTCTTTAAAGAATTCGTTTGACGTCCCGATACGTTCTAAATCTGCATAGTTTTCCTACCACGGGCGGGGCTGTGCCTCTCCCATGGCGGGTCATTACCAGGAGGGGGCCTTCTCGCTCACCCGGGGCCGGGGGCCTCCGGGCACACAAACCTACGCGGACGGCCGGGACACCGGGGACACCGGAGTGCGGCTATCAACGGCTGCCCCGCCATTTCGTAAACTGGGCCGCGTCCTCGACGTCTGAACGGCCTCGTCGAAAGCCTCGGGTCAGGTTCTAGTGGTCCATGGCCCCGTTGGCCTGGAGCTGGACACCGGGCGTAACTGGAGTGCGCGCGCGCCGGCGTCGGACCCAGCATCGTGGGAGTTCTCCGCGAAGCGGCTTCCCCGGACGCTTATATGTGTCTGGCGCGCCCTTCGTTTCGCTCCCGAGGCTCCTGTCCGTGCTCTGTGGTGATGAAATGTTTGCTAGCGAGGCACGTTTCGACGATTCTCGCCGAAACCGAGAATGACCCCAGGGCCCGATCTCAATGCACCCCTGTGGCAGCAGCGATGACCCTCTCGTTCGACTATAGTTGAGAGTGCGTCGGGGCCTGTACCTTATGGGAGTTTTAACTGGGCCCTGATTGGACGGGGCAGGTTTCAACGCACCGTCAAAACCCCCGGCCGGACGAAGAGTGTCCCGAGTTTGAACGGGCCCGCGTGTGCCAAGTGGCTATCTCTTCTGTCGTGAGCGACAGCCCCTACTCTGCGGCTTAGCCACCGTCCTCACACCGTTGCGCGGGGGACGCACCGGCTCCGGGCCGTCCCGTTTTGTACTGGCTGCTTAACTACGTAAGCCGTGCGCAGCAGTCCGTTGCAGTGTAATTTCTTTTTGTGTAACACAACTTTTTTTAAGGCGAACTTGTCTTTAACAGTTGTATTCACTACAACTTCGCGTCCAAGCCTATTTACTCTCCGCCGTCGGACACAACACGAAGAAGCCAGAAGTCTTCTTCAACTCCAACTCCATATCCGGACCACATCTCCCCCGATCTCCCTCCCAGGTTCCCGAAAGGTTTTGCTCAAGGTGTCCCACATCGGGGTCAGGTACAAAATAACCTGATCCCTACCGGGCTCGTTCTTCTACGGGTGAATAATTGAGGGAGAAAAAGATTAGATTTTATGGTGACTTATGCTGGATGTTTGATGGTAATTAGAAAACATAAATCTAACGGATCAATTTTGGGCAGCTTCGATCGAATCAGTAAGTATACACTGACCATATTGTAAACATGATACAAATAATCTGTGCAGTATAGGGTACATGTTTCAAAGAAAGGAAAAAGGGTAGTGCCTGGACGTCTGTTAAGCACCTTAACGCTCAATTTAAAAATTATTTCTTTATGGCTTTAATAAACAATTATAATGTTCGTAGTCTGTAGGGTGCCAGTAATAGCCGCTCACCTTGCAGAGCTCGCGCTTGTTGAGCATGGCGTCGTAAGTGGCGCCCTCTGTGGGCTGCACGGTGCGCGGTGCCACTCCTTGGGCAATCAATTCCACGGCTACCCTGCAGGTGAGAAGGCACGGTCACTTCCAAGATGTTATCGGGAAGCACAACCCAAAAAGAACCACACTCTGTTTTTTTTTTGTTTTTTTTTTCAGGCGTGACTTGACGTAAAGTATAATTTAACATGGCCGTTTAAAAAAGAAACGTTCAACAACAACTCATTTTCATCTGAGCGTGATGCGGTGCCGGGGAAGATCACGGACATGATGGCCTTCTTCAAAAAGATACATCAGGTACGCGATCCCACATGTAGAAAGTCTGATGCATGCTAAGATCGTGAATTAGAATATTTATCTCTAGGAATATTTTATATAAAGATCCTTTTTATCTATGAATTAATTTATATAAAAGGATTTTTTATACACTAATGGAGACATTCTACAAAACTCTAGTGATTTTACATCTGTAACAGCAAATAAGATATTTTATTAATTAATATTGCTTTAACTATACTATTTTCTCATGCGATAATACGGTATTATTAAACGTCTCAACAGTTCAGTGCTCTAAACAGGTCGATTTAATTCGCTATTGCCACCACGATAAGTCAGTTTTCTGAAGCATACCAACGCGGTATATCACAAAAAATAAAAATTGCCTCATATTTTGATTTGAGAATTTTAAATGCAGGAATGACACACCTCAACAAACAGTTAAGGTTATGAGAACGTTTGAAACTCTCCGAAACTTTTTTAATGCAATAAGTTCTACGATAAAGCATTGGAATGTGGAGCACACAAGTGTGAAAACGAACCGAAAGTTTCATAAAAATCTTAGCTTGAAAAGACAGTTCCACACCCCTTTTTGAAAAAACAAACACGCGTGGGCAATTGCGGTTTGAAAATCCGAAATATGGTTTTAACGAGACCACAATTACACAGCACCGCGCAATAAATATAAAAAGCTCTTGTTAAGAACAAACCCTACCACATTGTCTGGTAGTGATTGAGCTGTGTAAACTACTTTCTCGTAATGGTCACCATATTGAATTCTTACGTACACGGAATGGGTTAAAATTGTATATCGTTTTACTGGCCAAGTGGAATCCGATAGAACTCAAAAGCTTCAAAATAATTTGTGTTTTCCCGGCCATTGTTTTTCGTGCCCATACGCAGTTCAGAATTCAATATGGTAGGTGTCACTAAAAAATTGCCCACGTTGTTTTACCCCATGCTGATCCAGCAATAGGCACGTGTTTCTGCCAAGGACATTAATGAGTTTGTCGATTCTTATACTAGTCTACACATTGTCAGACACTAACGCTTCCCGTCTTACTTCTATATTTTCTTGGGCAAATATATAGTAATTAATCAATGATTAATTATCGTCAAGAGCATTGATTGTGTCGAACTCAAACTGAACCCTGAGTTACTTGAGAATTAACTTTGTTAGACGTCATCGCTTTTGTAATGATCCCAACCAGACTTGTACACGTTACTGAAAAATAGTAAGGAATTACATTTACAATTACTCAAGGCTAAATTGTAATTTATTACAATTACAATTACCCTCACATAAAAGTAACTGACCGTTACCCCAAAAAGTAATCCGTTACTTTCGTGGCGTTACTTTCAACATCATTACCCTCAAGTAAGAAAAAAGGGAAGAGGGTTATTCAAGTTCTTATTGTTGCAACTTGTTCCATATAATGACCTTGAGTATTTTGAGCAACAACTGACTCTCGAAAGTCTCGTCAGACATTTTGCCTTATTTCTTACTCAATATGTCGACTGCTACGCGGAACACCCTCTGAACTGAGGCACTGGATGGGAGTGCCTTAATTGTTCCTCACGAATGCTTCATGCTCTGCAATGAGCTTTTTCAGCGAAGCAATGGAAGTACTATTTACCTCGAAGATAGAGCAAAGCTTCCTCGTTGCAGCCGTTGCCGCGAAGCTGTGGAAGTCATTATACATCTAGCCAAAACTAGAATAAGTATTGATGTATGTCCATCTTACTATACCGACATATATTGCCAGACAATAGCAAAACATATAGTTGTAACAGCAAGGTTATAATTAAATTATAAATAAGGTTCGGCTTGATATTCTTCTTCATTTGGTTCTGAACAGGTCGAGCCTCGGTTGAGACGTTGGTGAACAAAAAAGGTTTCCGCTATATAAATATAAGTAATAAAAAAAAGGACACTCATAACAACAATTAATTAGAACGTCGGTTAAAAGAAGGAAATGTAAACGCACGTTTGCCGTGTGTACCTTTCTTGGTGCCGTTCAAAAACGCACGGAGCACGGACCGACTGCAGTTTACTCCGGTGTTCTCCAGATAGACGTCCGCTGATGCCACGGGCAGCGAAAGGCAGAGTACTAAGTAAGCCGCGCTATGGCCCCACTCACGAGTTTCACTCTCTCCTCAAGCCCAGAATATCAAGTCTACGTCAGCCGCCATTATGTTTTATATGTAAAGCATATCTGCTTGAGATAAGATTCGTCCTGCTGGGGTAAAAACAGGAAGAAGAGGAAAGGAAGGAGTATTACCATTTTTCAAGTGCTCGCAAAAGGCTGACTCACAAAAAGGGTGACTGAAATGGAGATAACCTGGCTGGAATAGACCCTTTCCTAAATTCTGCGCCATCTGGTGGTTCGTATTGCAGTTTAGGTTTTGCCATATCAATGGCGGAAATGAAATTTTATCGGCACCGTCACTTTCGCAAGTCAAGGGCACGCGAGGAATTGTTCAATGTGAGTTCTTTCTCGATCACTTTCAGTTCGATGGTGACCAAGAACCTCCAGTCAGACAAAAAGCTCCTACCCACACAGATGTCTCGAGAACATTCTATACACCAAAGGGCTTTAAAGCCGATTGTGTGCCGTCCACAAACTGAATGAATCTGAGTTATTAGAAATGAACGCTTACGTAGCTCTTGTGTTCCATTCCCACGTCGCGTCGTACAAACCCTCCGAATGTACAGGCCTCGCATCATCCGCTTAGGAGCATCTTCAACGTCTTCCTTCATTAGACACTAGAAGGCCGCCATTGGTATGGCACAGATGCCGTTCCACAGATGATGATAGTGATCAAAGTGGCCAGACTGAATTTCGGAAAGGGTCTATTCCCAAATAAAGTGGGACAACCTAGAAGTTGGACTACAAACAAAGTGAGTAGCTTTAAAACGGTAAAATAATGTGAAAGAAACAAAAAAATACATCCTGGTTTATAAGAGAAGATGATAATTTAAACATTTTAGTGAAAAACCCGAGAGTGAGGTAATGACAGACGACGACAAGGAAGAGAAGGAGAACGTCTCAAACACAGCTAAACTAAACATTTTAGTGAAAAACCCGAGAGTGAGGTAATGACAGACGACGACAAGGAAGAGAAGGAGAACGTCTCAAACACAGCTAAACTAAACATTTTAGTGAAAAACCCGAGAGTGAGGTAATGACAGACGACGACAAGGAAGAGAAGGAGAACGTCTCAAACACAGCTAAACTAAACATTTTAGTGAAATAACCCGAGAGTGAGGTAATGACAGACGACGACAAGGAAGAGAAGGAGAACGTCTCAAACACAGCTAAACTAAACATTTTAGTGAAAAACCCGAGACTGAGGTAATGACAGACGACGACAAGGAAGAGAAGGAGAACGTCTCAAACACAGCTAAACTAAACATTTTAGTGAAAAACCCGAGAGTGAGGTAATGACAGACGACGACAAGGAAGAGAAGGAGAACGTCTCAAACACAGCTAAACTAAACATTTTAGTGAAAAACCCGAGAGTGAGGTAATGACAGACGACGACAAGGAAGAGAAGGAGAACGTCTCAAACACAGCTAAACTAAACATTTTAGTGAAAAACCCGAGAGTGAGGTAATGACAGACGACGACAAGGAAGAGAAGGAGAACGTCTCAAACACAGCTAAACTAAACATTTTAGTGAAAAACCCGAGAGTGAGGTAATGACAGACGACGACAAGGAAGAGAAGGAGAACGTCTCAAACACAGCTAAACTAAACATTTTAGTGAAAAACCCGAGAGTGAGGTAATGACAGACGACGACAAGGAAGAGAAGGAGAACGTCTCAAACACAGCTAAACTAAACATTTTAGTGAAAAACCCGAGACTGAGGTAATGACAGACGACGACAAGGAAGAGAAGGAGAACGTCTCAAACACAGCTAAACTAAACATTTTAGTGAAAAACCCGAGACTGAGGTAATGACAGACGACGACAAGGAAGAGAAGGAGAACGTCTCAAACACAGCTAAACTAAACATTTTAGTGAAAAACCCGAGACTGAGGTAATGACAGACGACGACAAGGAAGAGAAGGAGAACGTCTCAAACACAGCTAAACTAAACATTTTAGTGAAAAACCCGAGACTGAGGTAATGACAGACGACGACAAGGAAGAGAAGGAGAACGTCTCAAACACAGCTAAACTAAACATTTTAGTGAAAAACCCGAGACTGAGGTAATGACAGACGACGACAAGGAAGAGAAGGAGAACGTCTCAAACACAGCTAAACTAAACATTTTAGTGAAAAACCCGAGACTGAGGTAATGACAGACGACGACAAGGAAGAGAAGGAGAACGTCTCAAACACAGCTAAACTAAACATTTTAGTGAAAAACCCGAGACTGAGGTAATGACAGACGACGACAAGGAAGAGAAGGAGAACGTCTCAAGCACAGCTAAACTAAACATTTTAGTGAAAAACCCGAGACTGAGGTAATGACAGACGACGACAAGGAAGAGAAGGAGAACGTCTCAAACACAGCTAAACTAAACATTTTAGTGAAAAACCCGAGACTGAGGTAATGACAGACGACGACAAGGAAGAGAAGGAGAACGTCTCAAACACAGCTAAACTAAACATTTTAGTGAAAAACCTGAGACTGAGGTAATGACAGACGACGACAAGGAAGAGAAGGAGAACGTCTCAAACACAGCTAAACTAAACATTTTAGTGAAAAACCCGAGACTGAGGTAATGACAGACGACGACAAGGAAGAGAAGGAGAACGTCTCAAACACAGCTAAACTAAACATTTTAGTGAAAAACCCGAGACTGAGGTAATTACAGACGACGACAAGGAAGAGAAGGAGAACGTCTCAAACACAGCTAAACTAAACATTTTAGTGAAAAACCCGAGACTGAGGTAATTACAGACGACGACAAGGAAGAGAAGGAGAACGTCTCAAACACAGCTAAACTAAACATTTTAGTGAAAAACCCGAGACTGAGGTAATTACAGACGACGACAAGGAAGAGAAGGAGAACGTCTCAAACACAGCTAAACTAAACATTTTAGTGAAAAACCCGAGACTGAGGTAATGACAGACGACGACAAGGAAGAGAAGGAGAACGTCTCAAACACAGCTAAACTAAACATTTTAGTGAAAAACCCGAGACTGAGGTGGTGACAGACGACGACAAGGAAGAGAAGGAGAACGTCTCAAACACAGCTAAACTAAACATTTTAGTGAAAAACCCGAGACTGAGGTGATGACAGACGACGACAAGGAAGAGAAGGAGAACGTCTCAAACACAGCTAAACTAAACATTTTAGTGAAAAACCCGAGAGTGAGGTAATGACAGACGACGACAAGGAAGAGAAGGAGAACGTCTCAAACACAGCTAAACTAAACATTTTAGTGAAAAACCCGAGAGTGAGGTAATGACAGACGACGACAAGGAAGAGAAGGAGAACGTCTCAAACACAGCTAAACTAAACATTTTAGTGAAAAACCCGAGAGTGAGGTAATGACAGACGACGACAAGGAAGAGAAGGAGAACGTCTCAAACACAGCTAAACTAAACATTTTAGTGAAAAACCCGAGAGTGAGGTAATGACAGACGACGACAAGGAAGAGAAGGAGAACGTCTCAAACACAGCTAAGCCTTTATTGAGAAAAGTACCCTTTATATAGGGTTGAAAAAAAGAAGGAAGGAAAGGAAAAAGAAAGGCTTTGCGAAACTGAAGAGTGCCAATCCTCCCTTTGCGCTGGACAGTGCCACTGCCGCGCTCGACTTTACCAAAACAAAAAACAACCCTTTCTTTAGAAAAAGGAAAGGGGGGGGGGGGGGTTGGTCCGAAAAAAATGTAACGGATTACAAGGAATCCGTTACGTGAAAAAATGTAAGGGAATTACTTTAAGATTACTCCAGAAAATATGTAATTATTCCGTTACAAAATTACTGATAAATGTAAGGGATTACAAGTAATTTCGTTACTTGTAACGGATTACCGATACAAGTCTGATCCCAACGATTATGTGAGGAAGCTATGCAGAAGGCTCTGCCGCCACCATTGAGATAAGGCAATGGCACCTGACTCGGTAAAGTTGCGTGGTCGAATACTTGCGTCTCTGCGCGTCCTCATGATCGTGCAAAATGCTTGCAAGGTTCTTGAAGTGTTAAATTAGTCCAAGCTAACCTCCCTGCTTCCCCATTCATCTATGTGCAATCAAGTTCCTATGAAGTTTTAATTGCGTCCAGGTTAAGCTCAATGCTGAAGCAGAAGTTCTTGAAATGATAAATGCGTCCAGGCTAACTTTTTTGTTTACATATCAATATTTTATTAAGTTCTTGAAGTATTAAATGAGTCCAAATTAACCTCTGTTTATATTCATCAACCCTATTCAATTAAGTGAAGTAATCCAAGTCCAGGCTAACTTTTTGTTTAGAGTAGCGAACACTATTTAATGAAGTGAAAGGACTTCAAGTGCTAAACGCGTCAAAGCAAACCTCTCTGTTTACATTCATCGACACTATTCAATGAAGTAAGTTCCTAAAGTGTTAAATAAGTCTAGGCTAACCTCTCTCTTTACATTCATCAGCACAGTGGCGGGAGCGTGCGACACCTAAAGGGAACGCGCCGATCCACCTTGGCACCTATGCCAACGACAGCGTCCGTGTTAGCATCGCATAGTGAAGCGCCGCCCACTCAGACATCTTCCAATGCATCCACATCGTCTTGGCCCCATCTGCGCCATCCCGCGCTTCTCGATCTCGATCCGGATTAAGGATCTAAAGGTTTTGGCACCCTGGACGGTCCGGAAATCACTACGGGGCGACATTGGTCAGTGCCACAATGTGATGAACTCTACACGATAACTAATTTGTATCCACATTGCAAGATTGTTCTTCGATCGCCGACGCGGATTGAGTAAACGCACTGCGATTGAGATGATCGCAGCTGTTTTCAACAGCGAGCGAAGGGGATGTGTTCTCAATTTCTGGGTCCTCCGTTAAAAGAGTTAGCGTTTATTACGGCCCCGAACATTTTGCATATTGCGCTGTGCTCGGGCAAGCTGACATTAATTAGAAACTAAGGTCGGGTGCTACGCGCGATGCCTCTGCGAAATGCTTCTGCTAAGAGCCGCACCGTAATGCCACTGGCTTGCAGTGCGCTTCCAATTCAATGAAATTAAGTTCTTGAAGTGCTATAATGGTCTAGGCCAGGGGTGGCCAGGCTGACCCGGCCTGAGAGCCGCAAACAAAACCACGAAAACTTCCAAGAGCCCAAGGGCAAACTTTCTTCTATTTGATCCGGCAGTCCACCTGTATACGTAAGGTAGCAGTGGCACAAGACCATAAAATCGGAACATGTATTTCGATTTAAAACGTTCATTTCTTTTTTGGGAAGTTTGGTGTGTAAACGGGGGGGGGGGGGGGGGCCGTGAGCCGCCAACACGCGAAGAGCCGCATGCGGTTCGCGAGCCCAGCTTGGCCACCCTGGTCTAGGCTAACCTCTCTGTTTATATCCATCAACACTATTCGATGAAGTAGAATTCTTGGAGGTGTTAAATGAGTCCAGGCTAAGCTCCCTCTTCACATCAATCGGCACTATTCAATCTCTTCAAGAAAATTGGAAATCAACTATAAAATACTTTGATATTAAATGTTTGGGATAGGCTGTTCTTATACGAGGTATATTTTTTCTTTCTTAATTGCCGTTATAAATTGTATCAAAATCTTACTCATTTAGAAATTCAATCGAACTGAATAAATGTCTGTAAAAACGTATCTCTAAGGACTCGTTTACGTACGGGGACATAGAAACATTTTGACACTATTCCTTGCTGCGTTTTACGTTAATATCAGAATATATTTCAACCCTGGTGAGCAGATCACTTCTGGAGAATATTCAGTCACGAAATGGTGCACAATTGACACCTCGGGTAACGCTCTCGCAACGCAGCCACTATCGAAGTTTGAGCAGATGCTACCTTTACTCCGTTGTATTCTTAAGCTGAGACTGCAGCCAATGACAGACACAAGGTCGCTGCTTTGAAGCGTTTCGTCAGAGGAGCACTCGCGCTAGAAATGCACGTCTCAAAGCCAGGCGCACGGGCTAGCTAGCGCCTGTAGCTTCGGCTGCGGTATCAGCTTAAGGCTGAACAGAGTACAGTGCCGTGAACAAAATCCGGTTGCTCACTGGATAGCCTACATATTGCAGTGTACTTACGTGGATAGCCTACATTTTCACTTGAATGGAGGAACCTACTGCGCAAATTGGTCGCTTATACGCATTTATGCGTTGATGCGTGCAGGAGGATAGCACGCGGAAGAGCTGAGCCAATAATCGGAACTGTTGCGGTGGATCAGAAGCTTTCGCCTTCTCTTCGCAGCTTTACTGCAAACGCGGCTCATAATAAGGGTTTCGTGTTTTCAGTAAATATCGATAAACCACGCAAAATAACTTCAGAAACACCGGCAAAAAAAAAAAATGAATGCCGCTTCGCATCTTAAAGGGGTGGTGGAACGATTTTAAGATTAAAGAATTTCCCGCATCTCGTCATTTTTACGTTATTTATCGTGTCCCGGAGAATAGAGAAAACACCTCCTTTATTAAAAATGTCGCGATTCCGCTGCATAATCGCAAAGCAAAAGTCGAGCTTTTCCCCCACCTGCAACCCCAAGTGGCAGCCGAAGGAACTACGGCGAAAAGATTACGTGACCTCGCTCGGCTCTAAGCTGCAGCATAACGCCCGCTAATGTCAGCAGAGAGGGGGAGAGGAAGCGTCCTCCGAGATAAGCACACGGGAACCTACACGGCACTCCGAATGACGTCACTAGGAGTGCGACCAGGTGTGACCCTGAAGACTGGGAGTGAGTTGAGGGGTGCCAGAAATACCAATATGTATCTTTTTTTTTTTACGCAACAACTAGAGACACGCAGGCGAAATCGGTTTTCTTTTTTGTTCTTTACTTCAGAAGTGTCAGAGGGCAACTTCCGCAAATGTTTGACTGAAGTCCGGAAATCGTTGCACCCCCCCCCCCCCCTTTAACGCAACGTCGAAGCATCTCAGTCTTAACGCGCCGAACCTTCTACACCGATTGTAAAGCTTACGACTGTACATAAGCAGCTCCGCGTCGAGCCGGAGTCAGTCCCGTCCCCCACTACTTCGAGGCCCTGCGGTTACGCCGACATCGACGTCCTACGCTCTAGCTATTCCCGAGACATTTATCTTTGTTTTGGATCACGAGTTCGCCCCATTAAACGTTCAGAATCTGCCAAGCCCGCGTCCTGTTCGCCTCGACTCAATTGTCCCTCCTGACAATGTACATTCGCGGTGCTGTTTCGGCGGGGAAGTTAAGATTCTCAACCCGATTATAGCAACAACCTTTGGTCTGATTTCGACCATCGATCTAAATCGCGGTGCTGAACCATTCCCGATGCTATTATCAACCCTGCGTCGTCGTCTTCGCACCGATATGTGAAGCACGGCGCAATGTGTTGTCTAGGATCTTCGATCAGCCTCGGCGTAACCGCGGGCTCGAGAAGTGTGGGCAGCACTGACTCCGGCTCGCCACGCGGAGCTCACTAACCCACAGTCGAGGATGCTTCAACTTCCAATCTGGTGGTAGCAAGGCACGTGCGCGTTAAGCCCGAGCTCCTATCGCGTTGCAGAATCAAAGGGGGGGGGGGGGTGCAACGATTTCCGGACTTCGGTCAAAGATTTGTGGAAGTTGCCCTCTGACACTTCTGAAGTAAAGAACAGAAAAACCGATTTCGCCTGCGTGTCCTAGTTGCTGCGTAAAAAAAGATAAATATTGGCATTTCGGGCACCCCTCAACTCACTCCCAGTCTTCAGGGTCACACCTGGTCGCACTCCCAGTGACGTCATTCGGAGTGCCGTGTAGGTTCCCGTGTGCTATCTCGGAGGACGCTTCCTCTCCCTCTCTCTGCTGACATTAGCGGGCGTTATGCTGCAGCTTAGAGCCGAGCGAGGTCACGTAATCTTTTCGCCGTAGTTCCTTCGGCTGCCACTTGGGGCTGCAGGTGGGGGAAAAAGCTCGACTTTTGCTTTGCGATTATGCAGCGGAATCGCGACATTTTTAATGAAGGAGGTGTTTTCTCTATCCTCCGGGACACGATAAACAACGTAAAAATGACGAGATGCAAATTCTTTTAATCATAAAATCGTTGCACCGCCCCTTTAAACAACCGGCTGCGCTGCTGCAGAGCCGGTCATAAGGCGTCACAAGAGGCTTAAACCAGGTCGTGTCGAAGTTCGATCGGAGTCAGACGCAAGTGTGTGAACGGGTTTTAAGCCTTCTCCAGTTCTTCGGAGTTACAAATCTCTTCCCTCCATGTTTACTTTATGTCAAAAGTTCACCTAAAGTTTGCCTTCATAGCGCGTGTACTCGTCCAGGATCTGCATGGTGAAACCGTAGTTGTATGCGTCTGTTTTCGTCCCGAGTTTCTGTTTATTTCTCTCCGAATGTTAAATGAATTTTTACATCAACCGTTTATCAAAATCCTACCAGATTAACTGGTGAAAACATTTATACGCGATTACAGTCTTACTGCTGATTAATTGGTAGGTGTTTAGCCGGTCAAGTGCCCAGGCTTGCTAGAAACCAATGTTTTTGTGGGTTTGACACCAAAACATCGACATCGAAAACAACACCTCGTATTCGTGAAAAGGAAAAAGCAGCATCAGCTTCGAATTTGAAGGTAAACAAACCCCGAGACCACGGAACCTTACCCACAAACCACGTGACCCCCGGTCGGGCAGTTGGAAACACTCCTCGAACCTAGGGGCACACTAGAGCCCACCATGGCCTTGACGCCCTCTGGGAAGAGGAAGCGCATGTAGAGCGTGTCCACAGTGTCGTTGGGTTCCACGGGGCACTGCCTTTGCAGCAGCAGCGGACCGGTGTCCAAGCCGTCGTCGGCCCAGAAGACACTTAGGCCTGCCGTGCTGTCCCCTTCCATCAGGGTCCTGGGCGAAGAGGTCGGAATGCCGAAAGCAAGTTCCTCTGCTTGTCTTGCACAGGGGTTGTGGTGCACGTCAGAACGCCGAGTTTGATTGGCTCCGATTGGGGATAGTGGGTGACCTCGATGCTAGCTGCCTTGGGGTCTACCCACTATCCTTCAATCAGAGCCAATCAAAGCTCGGCGTTCTGACGTCACCACAACTATGAAAAAAGAAGCAGACGGACTTACTCGCCACATAGCTTTGCACCGCCTTAGCTAGAGCCATTAAAGAAGCTAGGCTGAGAGTATCGGCATCCTATTCCCAGATTATTTCGAGGGTGCGCCATTTTGATACCGAGTGCAAAACCTGCAGAGTGGGCGCGACTGGAAATAGTTACGACTCGAAAATACCACATTCTGACCTTTAAGCCGCAGCTACACTGTTAATACATCGTACCAAAGACAACGCAATGCGGAGTACAAGTCGTCTGCTTCTTGCCCAGGAGTTGTGGTGACGTCAGAAGCAACGCCGACGCTCTGGTTGGCTTACATTGGAAGGATAGTGGGTAGACCTCAATGCTAGATGCCTTGAGGTCTACCCCTATTTTTTTCGATCAGCCAATAAGAGTTCGGTGTACTGACATGATCGCAACCTCTGTGCAAGAAGCAGGCGAACTTGCGCTTCACATTCGGTGCAGTCACGCTGACAGATTTATCTGCAAACACGGCTCAAGCGTGTTCGAAGAACGACTGCTTCACACGTGCTTCGAAAATGTCTGAAGACAGTCTATGTATGACCAATGTGACCGTCATACAAGGAACGGCTCAGACGCTTCCTGCAGACCGTCGTATGTATGATGCCTTAGCTGTTTGACCGCGGCTTTATGTACCATGTCAGGAAGCTCAGCTAGGCGATATCGGTTTGGTCTGTCCTGGACTTTGTTTTAGATTTCCGAAAAACAAAAGCATTTTTCGAGATTTAAGTAATTGGCAACCATGATGTTAAGCAAGAAGATGGCTCGACGGTGGCTGCTCTAAGGCGTAGCTTACTTAGTGGCTCTAGTCTAAGCCCAGGAAACACCACCGGAAACCAGTACCACGCTTTTTTCCTTCCATCGGGAATTAAGCGCACGACATTGACAGTCCCGCAAAATCTTCTTTTGCTCGTGTGCGTGACTACATCTTTGTAGATTAAGTGTTCCCAAGCACGCTTCACGGTGGCGGGACGTGCAGATTTCTGCCGATAGATACTGTGTCCGAAATATTAGGCAGAGGTGGTTAGGGTTCTCGGGTAGTCGGGCAATGCGGAGACCAAGTCGCTGGAATCTGCCACAGATGTAACTTTCATAACGCTTTGCTCCAGGTACGATCCGTGTTCTGGTACACTTGGAATGAAATTTCAAATTTCCGGATTGACAGTTTTCTAGCGCGAGTCATACTTGTGAGTATCAGCCACAGCTGGGCTTATAGGTGGTATTCACTGGACGCCATATTTGAGGTGACTGTTCACAGCGCATGCTCGGGATGAGTTCTTAGTTATGGTCTGCCAAAGAAGGCAATCTTGATGGTGTGCAACGCGCGTGTTGTAAGCGTTGTAGAAGCTTGCCGTCAGCACGTGCTCAGCAGCAGCGAGCTCAGCTATGGCCGCCAGTGAATACCACCTATACGCGGCGATAGCTTCAGAACGAAAGTGTGTGGCTGTATGCCGTATATGGAGATTCAGCGACTTTTCAAAGCTCTCAGAAGTGCCTAAGTGTAACTTGCCCTACGGTGACCTCCGAACCCCCATCACTGATCATACCGCTAATCAGCACCGTCAGTTATATAAGCGTGAGGTATTGCGCACGTTCCACTTGTCACGAGCACCAACAACAAAGATATCTCCAGCCCCTTTGTCACCGAGACTGCACACCGATTAGACAGGGAAAGCGCTAGCCTTTCTCATTGGTCACCCTGTTTGAAAGAATATCAGCGATTGGTGCCCCGAGTGCTCCTCTGGTGAGGTGCACTCGGAGGCACCAACTAGCCTGTTTAGTGCAAGCTGAAAGGTTTCAGGGGCCGAATCGGTTGGTAGATGCAGGTACTTACAAGAATGGGCATGATCACTGACAAGAATCGCTGTCTCTTTTGCGCCGTGGCTGCGCTTGCACGCTTGAAGCTTGCTAGTCGTCGAGGTGTTGTATAAGGTCTCGCGCTTGAGGCGCAATTCCTCAAATATCTCTCCTACTACTCATTCCCTGTCAGAGGCTAACGTAGGCGATAGATGAACTGTATTCCGCGAAAAGATGATGCGGGCGCGAACTTGACGGAGTTTCAGCGAGTGCGTACCAGTTGATGGCCGAGGCCCCCCGATGCCTAGGCAGCAGCGACGGGTGGTACACGATAGACTGGTGCTTGGGCCACGTGATCACCTCCATCGGGATGAACTGGCTGCAGAAGGGCATCACGTTGAGCTCCGCGCCCACGGACTGGTACGCCTCCAGGACCTCGGGCAGGGCCACGCCCTTTCAGGCGCCAGCGGGGGAACTTGAAGACGCGGGTGCCGGCCTCGGACGCCGTCGTCGCTGTGTTGGAATGGAACCCCGGTCTGGTCAACATGTCTAGGTGGCCTTGGCGCTGGATTGTCTACGTCACTCAGTGGAGGCCCTTCTTAAACAAGAAAGCCTTAGTGCCGAATTTTTCTGCGTAAATAAACGAGGCCGCCGTAGTGCACAAATTGGACTGCTGAGTTAGCGCAGGGCTTGAACTCGTGTTGTCGCTCATCCAAAACGAGTCCAAGCAAAACGCTGACGCAGCTTTTGTATTGCGTCTGTGCTCTGAGCTAGCCTCCGGTAGCTGACGTCAGAGGTCCGCAACCATGGCCTTCTTTTGTTTATGGGGGTGTTTTTTGGCACGGCTAAGCTGATGATAACGACGTCACTACAAAACGTTTGTTGCAGAAACTGCGTAAAAGATCAATTCAAATATAAAACGGCACAGTCGAACCGTCTAGTTAATTTAATTTGCAATAGTGTAAGCGAAGAATGAAACTCATAAAAAAGGAAGAGAAATGAAAAAATAAATAAACAAAGAGCTGCAAAATAATAAATGCTTAGTATCGAATCTTCTCTCCGCGGTTGCTTTTTTTCTTCCGCGTGTGTATGTGCACGACGTGAAATCTTAAGAAAACATATTATAGTTATACTGATATATTCTTGTAGCCACTCACAATAGGCGCGAAGCAATCAGTCGGAAGGCGTTGCTTCACTGCTTTTTATTGTCGTGCAATTTAGTTTTGGTTTCAGAATCCGAAGTCATTACAGAGAGGAGTGGGTATCTAGCCTTGAGCTGGAAAAATAGTGTGCCGCATTCTCGCTTGTATCTGCGAAACACTCGGAAAAACCGGACTGCCTTTATATTGAGCTCCCATTGCAAGCAAACATGTAATTAATGAGAAACACTTTGTTAACTAATAATAAATAAAACACGAATTGCTGGTCATGGTCACGGCTAAATATTGTAGAACCAATACAATATTTTCTTATAAAATACCTATCTGAAAAATTGCTCTAAATCAACGAAGAGAAACATTATACAATAAGATGTTTTGCGCTTATTCAAGGGGCACCGTGGGTTACTGCGCCTTCAAAGTGAACACGTGGTATCGATCACTTGAGTAAAAGGCCCCTGTTCTATGGCCTGTTGCAGATTAAGAAAAAGCAAGACAAGCTCCTTCCCCACAAAGCTTTCCACTCGTTTCACTTTAACAGAGCGAACGCTGGAGTGGAGGCAAGCGGGTACTCAGCTTTCTCTCCAGCGCTCGCTCTGTTGAGTGTTGGAAGTAACGTGTTAGATTTTCAGTAACGTACTAACATACTCGCTAGAATTCTAAATGACTAAGGAATAAAGTATTGTGTTACCATTTCGCGCTGCTGCCTATCAAATTACGTCACTCGTTACTCATTACTTTCGATTAAAATCAGTGACGTTTTTGGTCTCTTCAAAGGGACAACGCGCCATCGGGACCTCGGTTCTACAAATGTGATAAACAAAGAATAAGGATCATGTGAAATCGCTCTCGTAAAAAGTGAGTCGGAGTCGAAGTTCGTAAACGCGGCTTATCGCTGACGAATACTGAAATTTAAAATAACGCAACTAACGTTCGTTCGTTTTTGGAAGTAACGGTAACGGTATTTTGTTACATCGAAGGACAAAGAGTATTGGTGACGCATCAATTGTTTCACTATCTAACGAGTAACGTTACTTTCTTCGTTAGTCTTGATAACGTGACCAACACTGGCCTCGGCTAAAGTGGAAAGAGGGGAGGCTTGGCGGGATGAGTTTGTCCCGCTTTCTTTAGCCTGCAACGGACCGTAGCAGAAACAAGTCTGGTCTGAAGTCCTTCGATACTTTCTTTTACAGGTAACGACAACGACACACGACGAAGCTCCTTCCGCTGGAACAAAATGGAGCCTTTCAGTTCATTCTCCCGCTGTTGGCCGCCATTCGCTTCCTAAAACCTGCACCGTCACGCAGTCGGCAATTTAGAGAATGACGTTACTTGGAGAAAGCACAAATTGCACCTCTTATCGAGAAACTTTAGTCTGATCCAGCCGCTCTAATCGAGACTCGGTTATCTGACGATGGCTCCTTCGCAGACAACGGTTAACGATCGTGAACCGTGAATATTGTCCGGAAAAACACGGGTCGCATCAACAACCCCCTGATTCTCCACGTCACCCTGAGGAGGCGAACGCGGATTGGACACTAGCGTTGCGTCAGTGTTCGGCCGAGACTCGTCTCCAATCAGCGAGGGACACGAGTCTGAGCCGAACGCTCGCGCAATCACTCGTGTCCAATCAGCGTTCGCCTCCTCAGGGCGACGCGAAAAATTCCGCACTACGGCCTTTTCGATATAGGAGGTGTCGGTCGTATTCGACGCGGATAAGGGTTCGCGCGCTTACCGAGGATGTCCTCCCTGCCGGCCTTGTCCGGGATGGTGAAGACGGCCACGATGTCGTGCCCGTTCTGGAGCAGCAGCTTGAACACGTCGCTGGCGAAGGCGCTCTGGCCGATGATGGCGATCTTCATGGCCGCGGCTGGGGGACCTCAGCTCAATCTGCGCGCAGGAGATCAACGCAACCAGTCAGAGCTGCAATTTACGCAAAATGTTTGCCTCAGATTCCTTTATCAACTTTCCAGTGCTTATAACTAGGGTTCCGTGTTTTCGGTAAACACCGATAAGTACCGCGAAGTAACCCCCGAGCCGGTTTTAACGAAATCGGGGGAAATTGAAAAACCCCGAATTCTAGCTGTCCTTAAATACGAAACTTGCACGCTTCATGGGAAGCTTGGGTGTTTCGTAGCCGATCAAGTAAATCGAGTTAAAATCAAGTTAACCAAATTTTATGTGATTTGTAGTAAATTTATTTGATATAAAGTAAATAAACTATAATGTAAATAGCTTTTTATACGAGCATTGCTCAAAAAGTAATGCCCGATATTTTTCTCTCCCAAAAATAAAAATAGTCACATGAAAATTTGCAGGTTGCAACATTGATGCTTCCTTCATACACGCGTGTGATTTTGCGGCCGTCACAAAATAACACTGTTGCAATAGTCCGTCAACAGGGTGTCTGTGTCTAATATGGGCCACAAGCAACTAGCTGTAATTGAATTTCTGGTGGCGGGGAAAAGAAATGTGACAAGAATGCATAACCGTTTGTGTGCTGTGTATAAACGTTATACAACAGATAGGAGCATGGTTTGATGCTGGGTGAAAAGAAAAAGCTTTAGAAGGCGGAGAGATGAAGTTGCGTGATCGGTCGCAGTCGGAGCGTCCAGCCACCGCCACCAAGCTAGACACATTGCAGCGCGTCGACGAATGTATTCGTTCGAATTGGCACAATGCAAGTAAAAAAATGGCCCTAGAGGTTTCAGTCAGCAAAGGAAGTGAATTTCCAATTGTGGACGTTATCGCCTTGTGTGGCATAAGAGGAAGTAAAGAGATTTTGTTTCTCCATATTGACAATGCCCGCCCTCACAAAATTTAAAAAGCCAAAAGGCAACCAACCATTTGTTCGACTTTAATCCCCATCCCACTTATAAGCCTGATTTGGCATTGTCATATTTTCATCTGTTTATTATACTAAAGGATGCACTGTAAGCTCAACAACGTTAAAAAAAAACAGTATCATAATTTGTGGAGTGAGAATTTGGCTACATGAGCCGAAAACTAGCTGGTGCAGAAAGGGCATGCATGTCCTTGTTCCACTTTAGCGTAAAGTCGAACAACTGAGCACAGGTTATGCAAAAAATAGCATGTATGCAAGAAATGTGCAGAAGTATTTGGCGTGAATGCCATATATTTTAAATAAACAGTTTCCGAGAAAAACAAATGTGGGCCGTTACTTTCAAAGGGAATAACAAAGAAGGTGTCGGCGAACTGGTGAACTTTCAACATATTGAACACCCGAGACTACGAACAAAATGTAGACAACACACTCGCACCTGTGTGTGTTTGTAGTCACCTTTTTGTTCCTAGTCTCTGGTGTTCAAGATGCTTAATCTGCTTCAATCTGCTCGATCACCGAAAGGAGTGAAAAAGGAATTCTCTACAAATTTAATTATATTCTAAAGTGCACAGACGCATTATGTTTTGGTGGAGGATAGACACGGAGTACAGCGGTAGTATTTGCTCAAAAGGCCACCACTTCTTGCCCATGTTTAGCCTGATATCTTTCTTGTTTGATGATCATTAGGTGGTTTTAATTGAAATCGAACACACCTGTCGGTGTGGGCATTTTTGATTTGCCTCAAATACGTACACAGGGTGTATTTTTTAAGCTTTACAGATTTGTTTAAAAAAAAGCTGTGAAGTTACACTTATGCGGTTTATGCAGGTGAGTTATGCGGCCAGGGGGACATAGTATAGGGGGCTTATCGTAAAAGATCAATCTTCTAATGAAGTAAAATTTGTTAAAATAACTTTTTAATTAGCGAAAATAAAGATATGTTTTCAATTAGAAACTTGCTGAGCGTCATCGAAACCACTAAGTCAGTGATTTTCAGAAAGACTTCGAGCGCGTGAGAAGCGCAGCAGTGCGCTAAATTTACCACTCGTGCAGCAGGAGCAAGGCTACTGGTGCGATAAGGTGCCCGCGTGATCTTTCCGTTTCTTATCAAAGCCCCAGCCTTGTACTTGTTGCACGAGTAATAGCTTTAGCGCACTACTAGGCTTCCCACGCGCGCAAAGTATTTCTGAAAATTATTGATTTAGTCGTTTTGGATGACGCTCTGCAAGTTTCTAATTGAAACCATATCTCTAATTTCACTAATTAAAAAGTTAATCAACAATAGTTACTTAAAAAGCCGACTCATCGTTATGATTAGCCTCATATACTATGCCCCCTGACCGTATAGCTCACCTGCAGAAATCGCATAAGTGTAACTTTCACGGCATGTTTTAAAACAAATCTGTCAAGTTAAAAAACTGTGTATATAACAGCCCCATCTCCGTAATAAACAAGATCGCACTTAAACACTTTTTATAAAATATTTTTTTCTCCGCCAAGAATTAAAGTGTGAAATAGTACGCAATGTGAAATACTACATTTGGGCTGTTTTGATTTTTATACCCTGCTCCGTCAGTTGTTATAAATAGGTAAAGAGTCTACTCACTATATATATCTTTTTTATAAATGTGTAATGTGCGGCCTATTGTTTCGCTTAAATTAAACTACTTGCGTCACATTTTAAGCCAACAAAAATCCAAGCATCGTATTATTGGCGTTTTGGTGACATGTTTGGAGCCTCGTATCTCAGGATTCATCGCAAATGTGGCTGACTATATATACCCAAAGTAGTCCCACACATATGCTATCGAGTCATACCATTTAGTTTAACTTATCATTAAAATATTTTATGAGTTTTAATATTTTATGAAATATTTAAATTAACACAGTTTGAGCACACTTTAATGAAAATTGTCATTATTTATTTTTATGATCTTTTGAAATATTTTCAATATATTCACGTTCTATTGGCGATATTTCATTTTCCGATTTTTGGTTGTATTTTTCTGAAAAAGTGATTAAATGCAGATCCACGCAGCAGAATTGAGACGAGAATGGTTAAGTTGGCTTTACTACACAGATTATTTCTTCCAGTTACTCCTCCTAAAATTTTACGGGTTAGTTTAATTTGAATTAGAACATTTGTTTGTGTGTGCATATTGTTATTCATCTCAAATGTATATGCTGCCAATTGCTGCCATTGTCATTTTCTGCCCGTCACACATCTTCGTAACGATATTCTCATCATCTAAAATGTATGCAGCGCAACGTGCCTAAATATATTACAATAGACATCTCCTATGGCTCAACAATCCATGAAGGGCATACATGTGAAAAATCAACACCTTGAACGCAAGTAGGTGCGCAGGAGAGCTTCCTAAAGCTTATAGACCTCCAGGCGTATAATATTTATTAGGCAAAATGCCAGATGAATCCTAAGATACGAGGATCCAAATATGTCACCAATACGTCAAAGATGCAATGTTTGACAATTTTTTTTAATTATTTCTGGCACGAAATATTCCCAACCAGTTTCGTTTAACAGAATAAAATAGCCCACGGGCCATACATTTACGAGAAAAACTATTGGGAGTGTTTTCGTTTCCACCTATTCATAACAACCGAGAGAAGCGGACTCAAAATCAAGCAGACTATAGTAGCACTTCATCTCGCGCCACTTCGAAATTTGTGTGGAGAAAAATAATTTTATAGAAACGTCAAAAAATTTCGGAAATTGGGCAATATATATATAGATAATATATTACAATTTCCGCAATGCGTTAATTGCGGAAACTGGGCAATAACATATAATTTTTTGATGCAAATCAAAATACACACCCCGACAGGCGTGTTCGATTTCAAATGAAACCTCATTATTTCTTTATTTTTACTTCATTTACTCATTTATTCGGTTACCTACAGCGACCTTGCTAGTGCATTATTGTAGGGGAAGACAGTACAAAATTTACACAAATGCAAAGTACATATCGAAAAACAGAGGGCTGTGAGTTACGGGAGGATTCATGACAGCAACAGCAAAATATGTAGGTGATAACACCACAGCAAGTTTACAACAGAACACAGCAAGAAAAGTTGATAACAAAATATTTACAGCAAACAAAGATAACTAATTTTAACAAAAATGTTTGTAGGGTTGTAAAAAATTAGAAATGAGGAGCAGAGACAATTTCAGCTGATAAGTTGTTCCAGTCGTGTACTGCACGAGGTGAGAAACTATTACTTAAATATGTTTATTCTGCACCTGTATTTGCGGACTTTCATAGGGTGATCAGCATGGGAGACACATAGGTTGGCCCTTTTTACGTGTTGTTCTTTATCAATGCCATTTCTGCGAGTAAATCTGTTATAAAATAAGGACAGTCTGATACATTTTTCGGCAGGTCTGCAAGCGAAGGACCATCCTAATTCATTACATATAACAGACGAGCTTTTCAGAAATCATAGTCGCCTAACACAAACCGCGCTGCACGTTTCTGCATACGTTCGAGCTCATCATATAGCTGTGTTGGTGTAAAGGTCCCACGCGGCGCAAGCATATTCTAAAATCGGACGCACGTTCGCCGTATATAAAGTTTCTATAAAGGTTTGTGGGTGCCTGCCTAAAGTTACGTTTAAGAAATGTCTAACGTGCGGATAGCCTTAGAGGACAGATAATTACCACGGGCGTTCCAGGACAGCTTGCTGGAACTTATTATGATTATTACTATTATTATTATTATTATTATTATTATTATTATTATTGCAATTTCATCATACTACAAGACCGTTGTATATTGTTATCATTCAGCTCAGTGTATCTCGTGTATCATTTTATGCAGTTACTGTACTAGTGCATTGCTCCTCTAGTATTTGTGTGTTTTATGTATTCATTTCCATCAGTGTGCCAGTACCAAGACCGTAAGGTTGTTCCTTGGCACTATAATAAACATTCATTGATTGACTGATTGATCGATTGACTATTGATTATTATATTATTTTACTTCCTGCGGGGCAGTAGCAACGGGGGAAACGTAACACAATGCCAAAAAGAAGGAATATTTTTCAGCAAAAAGACGCTTTTTAGAGAACTTCAGTTTGTAACCTTCTAGCACGAGTGGTTTTCAACCAGTGATGTTTCGGCGGACCCCTTGTGGATCGGCGGAGATGATAGACGACCCCGTTTGTGGTGAGGGGAAGAGGAGGTGTTGGAGTAATTAACCGTGATTTAATATATGGATGTAACTAGGTGCTAGTGTGAAGTAGACGCATCATATTGACATATACACGAGAAAACTCACCGGAAAATTGGAACGTTTCTTCTCAATCTGAGAAAAGACAACACTATTGCCGAGCTCGACTGATGAGGCTGGGCTTCGCGGACCCCTAGAATGCCTTCGCGGACCACCATTTGAAAACCACTCTTCAGTACATCGGCACGAGAGAGTTTGCGGTTTTGTCCCTCGAAGTATTAGCTGGCTCCCCGAAAACCCAAATTGAAGCAGACTAAATTCTCGACGTTGAACTTAGCAGCGACGTAGATATTGCCCGCCCCAAACATGTTGGCGCGGGCAAAACGGCGCCGTGTTGTTTGAAGACCGATGGCGTCGCTGCGTTTCCATAGGAGCTAAGCCTTTCTTCTTTGTTTACTTCTTTATCTCAGGCTGAGTTCGCTCTTTTGCAAATTTTACAAAAAAAAAAAAAAAACATAGCACCATCTGGGGACAACGGCTGCACAACGCTGCACGTGTCGATTCCGAGGAGCTCCGGCGTCTCCTTGAATCACCCTGTACTATGTTCAGGCTTCGTGGCTCGTGGTTTGTTTTTCGACCTTCTTATCGGCTAGTGCCTCAATCTCATCGGCTACGGAGCAAGAGTTATAAGTTGCGCCCTGTTCGCTTCGCCCTGCCTGTCAATGACTATCGGCGACGACCAAAAGCGCCATGGCGGTCCACGTTCCACGGTGGTCAAAGGCTCACTACGACGTCTTTACTGGAATTAGTTCCGCTTTCATCGACGGAAATAAGGACAATTCCAGACGGTCAACTTGACGGTGTTGGTTTAACAAAGCGATGACTCCACGTTTCCACCGTGCTTTTCACGCTCATCATCTTTATCATTTTTTTTATTCATCACTGTCCTGCAGCGCCATCAGGCATTATCGCAGGGGGCGAATAAACTTGAAAAAAACATTTCTGAATTCGCGGCACACACAATCGCACTGGGCAAGGCATTCCACTCCTTAATTGTTTTAACAAAAAAAGAATTTTTGCCCAATTCCGTCCTGGTGCGGTATTCTCTAATCTTATGAATGTGGTCTTTTCTTTTTGAGATATAATTTGGTGGTAATAAGTAAAATGAGCTATTAATGCCAGTTATATTGTTATAGATGTTGTATAAAAACTTCAAGCGCAAATTTCTTCGTCTTAATGCCAATGTAGACCATCCCAGTTCTTTGATCATGTCGGTTACACTCTCAAAACGGCCGTACCGCACCAAAACGAAACGAGCGGCACAACTCTGAATTCTTTCTAAAGCAACAATGTGGTTTTGCTGAGAAGGATCCCAAACGGTGCAGGCGTACTCTAGCACTGGGCGTACATAAGACAGATAGGCGAGCTCTTTGATAGCTTTAGTTGATTTCCTTAAATTTCGTTTTAAAAATCCAAGCGCTCTGCCGGCCCTCATAACAACGTCGTTAATGTGTGCGTTCCAGGTGCAGTCAGCTGACAGAGTGACGCCAAGATATTTAACTGTTTGCTTTTTTGTTACGGTTTCATTATTCAGTTGGTAACATGTTTCAACTTTTGTTTTGGTTTTGCGGGTAAAACTAACATGGGCACATTTTTTAACGTTTAACTCCATCTTCCACTTTTTACACCATTGCTCTATTCGATTCAGATCACCCTGCAGCCGCGTGGAACTCCCCTCGTCTGTTATGCATGTATAAACAACACAATCATCTGCAAACAATCGTACCTGTGAATTTACACCGTCATTAATATCATTAACAAATATTAGAAACAACAATGGACCCAAAACAGACCCTTGCGGTACACCAGATGTTACCATAACAGTATTTGAAGTTTTACCATTTAAAACAACACGCTGAAGACGTGATGACAAATATGCTTTTATCCAATTTAGAATAGTCGTGTCAAAATTCAGGCGCTCTAATTTGTATAATAATAGTTTGTGTGACACCGTATCGAACGCTTTTTTGTACTAATTTATAATCTGGTTCGCAGCTGATGATAAGTCGCCAGGATCCCAGCTCGTGACGTATCGGCGAGGCTGATCCTTTCTTGACGTCACAGAAAGAAACAGTAACAGAGCGCCGAACAAAACCTCTCGGCCCTAACTATAGACGAACACAAGACAATCACTGCTCGGAGAAATCGCACCAACGCGAATAATGAAACTCCCTTTTCTTTTTTTAAGTACGAATATTATCGACCTTCGACAAAGAAAGATGTTCGCAAACACGCCATACCTGTGGAAAAATCTCCTATCAACCCTCGTATAACAAACAGCAAATGTTTCCTTTTCACGAGGGCGAGCAGTTGGCCCTTTGTACCTAGGCAATATAATTCAACATATGGAAGAAATTCAAAACGAGCATCGCCTTTGTTGCTATAGATCCCGATTGTAAGGAAGAGTTGGTACGATTGAAATAACATTGGACCCGCAAGTGATGGAAAAGATTCGCGAGGCTGCGAGTACGTACAAAATAAACGCCTAAAAACCACTAGTGCACCGTAACACGGACAAACCTTCAAACTGAGTGATTCAGAGAACAGAATATTCGACCTTACGAGTAAACGCCGCCCCACATTACGCGTCCTTCCTCTCGAACGAGGAAAGGGGGCAGCCATTCGATGACATGCGCGACATATCTCTGCCCTGACTGTTGCATCTCACCTCGAAGAAGTTCACTGAAGCGAAGACCGTGAGCTTTCCGCGGAGTACGAGGCCACCCTGGTTTAAACACTGGAGCACACGAAGAAAGCCGACGCTTTGAATGTTGGCGCGCATTTCGCATTTGAGGGCGCCGTGTACCGCAGAAGGATTACAACTCCTTGCTTTTTCCGCGAGAGAAATTTCGCACCGGGATTCTCGAGAAAGACGATCGTGATGCTGTGTCATACACTTCTTCAAAAATGCACAAACAAAGTGGTCGGATGTCCTCCAGCGTACCGGTTCCGCTGATGGCGGACGACGTCATCTGACGACGCGGTGGGTCGGAAACAGAAACGTCCATCTTGAGCGGCATTCTCTCCAGTCCCCTCTCGTGAGTCCGGAAGGAATATGGGCCGTTCCAAAAACATTGATGTTCTAAAAAATTGCGTCGGGGAATCGTTATCTCCCTTTTGTGAAGACCATCGACTAAAGGATCGTCGTTTCGTTGTTCTATTTAGTAGCTAATAATCGTTTATTTTTCACTTGCCGAAGTACCCAAACCGTAAACCATGCTGCAAGTGTTTCTCGACATTCGATTTCTGCTGCGAACGACAATTTCGATAATGGGCGTGAAAAGCACGCTGGAAACGTGGAGTCATAGGTTGTCATGTCAAGTTGGATGTCAAGTTGACAGTCTGGAATTGTTATTTCCGTCGATGAAAGCGGAACTAATTCCACTAAAGACGTCGTAGTGAGCCTTTGACCAACCGTGGAACGTGGACCGCCACGGCGCTTCTGGTCGTCGCCGATAGTCATTGACAGGCAAGACGAAGCGAACACCGCGCAACTTACTCTCGCTCCGCAGCGGTGAGATTGAGGCACTAGCCGATGAGAAGGCCGAAAAACAAACCACGAGTCAAGAAGCCTGAATGTGCTGATTATGCGCCCGAGAAAATAGGCATGTCGCTTTAAAAAACCTTTAGTACAACATAAGATGCCAGTTGGTACGTGATATTTAATGGGCCCGGTTAAAGTCGGCGATGAAAAATATAAGATTAGTGTAGTAATTAATTTCGAGATACTCCGTGAAGATGTCTCTTTGGATTGTCGTCTCCATAATGTTCCTTAAGACGATACTTTTACGCGACCATTCAGCCTAAAAATCGCTATCCCAACCCCTACATTCACAGGACATGTTGGTTGTCAGGCTATGCCTTGCAGCGCAGGTGCCCTCATCGCTTTCCAAGTCAAAAACCATGATTCCGCCCATATTCGGGTACCGGGCTGTGAACTTGCTGCCCACAGGGTTCACAGGAGACACGGCAGAGGCGCTTCCCACCCAGAGAGAACAGCTCTGGGTGTAACCCGGTCCAGCTTTTTCCGAAAGTCAGTCAAATCAAATCAGTTTATTTTCACCTTGTACAAAGAAGATGAAGGAGCTGTGGAGAAAAGCTACAGCATTGCAGCTGGACGAGTCCACAGACCCTTAATAGAGAAAGCACCGGCCGTCACGTCTACGGGGTCTACGAGGCAGACTGCTTGTCGCCGTGATTTTTTCCGAGTCTGCATACAGTGGAAGTGCTGCGATTCGATTTCTCTATAATGCTGTCCAGACTGAGTCGCTCAAGTCGCCCCTATGAAGAAGTCGGTGATCGCCAAAAACGCCGTCGTGTTCAGTCACGGCTCGCGGACCTTTTTCAAGGCCATGACGCTTCACACGTTGAATCGTATTACTGCTCGGATCAAGGTGCCTGTGAGGATATGAATGACGCCCCCAGAAAAGAAGGCGCAGTGCAGATAATGGCGCGTCAAGTCCAGTCTCCGATCAAGGCCCTTCAGACGCCTCCGACGATCCCAGTCAAGAACGCCCAGCGGACGGGATCCTACTTCTGAAACCATTCCCGTGAACGCAGCAAGAGTACCAGCTATGTGCGATGGGGTGGGTAAAGCACGCGCGTCAGCGGATTAATCAGAAGCAGAACAAGGTAAGCGGTGGAACAATCCGGGCAGCGTGACATCGTCCCTTGTTCATTTCTTTACGTGACTTTGTTTGCTTTGTATACTTCAGGCTGCCACATCCAGGGACGTCTTTTGGTGGCGCTCCGTATTGCATCTCGTGTCTGAAAATGCTAAAGTAAACAGTTCGTACCAAACCTGTGTTTTAGTTCCCTTCGTACTTGCATGACATCAACTTGCCTTCGCAATATTACTCAAAAAGTACTTTTTTTTTAGTGTGTGTGTGTGTGGGGGGGGGGGGGGTGGACACATTGTCTTCCCCACGACGCCTAGGGAACGTAATTTGGAATGGCTTCTCGACGTTCCATGAACGTCGTTGGTAGTCCGGATGTCGTAAACACACGTATCATAAACATCGAGGGAGGACGCAACGGCCCACTGAGACGTGCATGTGACGTGTGACAAACGTCACTGGAAACGTTTTCTCAACCTCCTGTGCACCTTTTCTCGCGGACATTTAAAGGTTCCATCGACGTCGAAGGAAGGTAACGTCCGGACCTTCGACGTTGCACGACGCCACGTTACAGACGTCTTCGACGTTCTTTCGGCGTTTTCTTCACGTTTATGTGCTGCCTGAGTAGAAGTGTGGATGACAACAATAGATTACAACGCGACCTGTTCAGGATACACATGTGGTACCAAGAATGGAACACGGAAATAAATCTAGAAAAAGTCGTACACATATGTTATGCAAGAAAAAAAAGATGTACCTAGAAAAGTATACACCATTGACAGTACCCCCTTTTAAGCTGTATTTGAATTTAAATACTTAGGAATATACCTAACACCCTCTTTGTGTAGGCATGGGCACGTAGATTAGGTAACAGCAAAAGCCTGTAAGTACTGGGCTTTTTACGACGCAATACTTGACAATTCCCGCAAAGTGCGCGAGACTTTCTATACCAAACTTACATTAGATCAGTTCTTGAGTATGCTTGTATACAGTTTGGGATCCACCAATAGCTATCGATAGAAATAAACTTGAAAGAGTTCAAAACTTAGCAGCTAGATACGTCTCTGGAAGTTACAGCAGGCAACTCAGCATGGCAGGTGTGAAGCAATCCTTAGGTTGGGAATTTCTTGAAACAAGAAAAAACTACGGCGAAATCTATTTAATAATGTCTATTACTGTAGAGTTGGTATACACAGTGAATACTACATGTTCTCCCCGCATTATATATTTCATCGTGTCGATCATTAACTAAAGATCCGAAAATGCAAATGTAACAGAAACCATGCAGTTTAAGTCATCTTATTTTCCCAAAATGATTAGCGAATAAAACCATTTGTCTTCGGAGGTTGTTTATATTTTGTACAATGACGCTTTTTTCACTGCATTATGAGAAGTTTTCTTCTGTTTCCAGTATATCCTAATTCTTTTTTTTCAAAGTGTGCGCATGTGGGTTTTCTGTTATGTTTCTTCATATTGCTTTATATGTATCACTTGGTGTATACCCGCCCCCCCCCCTTTTTTTCTAATGCCGCCTAGCGCTGTGGGTAAGTGAATAAATAAAATATATATTATCCAATTCAATTTGCTGGATCGGTGAAGTCGAGGAGCAATCGGCTGGAGGAATCCTTCCGACCTCGTCGGCGGTTTCTGGCGTCAGTTGGCACCCATGACGCGATCGTGTGCACAGATGAACGGACTTCGGAAGCTATAGGGCCAGAACTACTTCTCACGAATCCTAGTGAGTGTTGTGCTATAGTCAAGGCAGCAGCTTACGAAGAAGCTGCAGTGACTTTAGGTAGTCGCTGGTGGTGCGGGGCTCGTGGCTGCAGGGCAAGTTCGATATTAGCGCACTAGACCCCCAAGGGTGTTTTCTTTGAACCCCCGCTTGAAGATCGTCCGTTTCTTCGCTTCAGGAGCTTCGGTATCCGCTCAGTTGCTGAGTCGAAGCACGTCCTCGACGAAGCTGACGACCACGTTGGAGCTTAAACCCTGGCAGTAGCGTTCTCGTTGCAGCTGGGTCGCAAACGCACGGCGGTTCTCATATTTGCATGCATCCCAGGTGGTGATCGTCGCCGTGGATTTAATGCCAAATATAGTCTTTCTGGCTGCGAATTTTTTTAGAGCGAGGGGGAACTTCGCTTTCGCGTCGCGCTCGCCTTGATAACAAAATGGCGCAAAATAGCGACCGTAGCGACAGCGAAGTTCCCCCTCGCTGTCAAAAATCTCGCAACCAGCGAGCGTCGACGATAAGAGCGCCGCTGCACGGGAGCGAGCCCGTTCCGGCCACTCGCGTGGTGGACTCTAAACTTTTGAAAAGACCGTGCGAGTCGTTTTGCAGGCATTGCTCCGGCGTCCATCCATCGTGACGGCCAACTCGCTCATACTGCTGCGTACAGCTGTCGATGTCCCTTGGACGTCGCCGTGGAAGGGCGTTGGGGTACGTGGTGCGACGGGCAGGAAAACGACGGTGGATGCGGCAACAGGTGTTTCGGTCGGCTGGCGCTGGGGAAACATCTCCGGGTACGTCGACTTCTTTCCTGGATGTTTCACCAATGGACCAAATTTCTGACGGCTGGCCTTCAGTACGGCGGCTTGCTCGGGTTTCGTCTGGCTCCAGAGAAGAAGTCCTCCGACTTGAAATCGATCTGGTACGGCGGATCCTCGGGGCGTTTGAGTAAATGACATAAAAAGTTACCCCGCACCGTCACCATAAATGTCGCGGAAGGAAAAGGATAGACGAGCGTAAACTGAAAATAAAGGATTAATCGGCGACTTTGTGCCAGAAACCGAAGAAAGGATGAGCGTCGAAACGGCAGAAGCGAACATCGCAGCGTCGGCGTGACTGACAGCGGGCTGGAGCGAGATGCGAGAGGAGAGTCCCTGAGTCGGCAAGACCACGGTCAGCTCCTTATCTGCTCCACTAGGTATCTCTAATCTTTGGCCTAGAATGTTTGGAAGTAGCTAGGGCAAGACTGACCCTGCGACGTCAAGTTGGCCTCCTTATCTTTTACATTCAGGGCAAGAGTGAACTCAAATCATTTCTAGAGTGCGGAGAATCGTTCCTTCCCCATGCAATGTCTACTATAAAATGTATGCCAAAGTACTCAATAAAAGACTACAGTTTGTAATAGAAAAGCTGGTTGGTGAACACCAAACTTGCGAGACACACCAACGGGCTTTCCAAACAAATATACATGTTGCACGCTCAGTACAGGAGTACGTGTCAGAGGAATAACGAGCAAGTAGCACTTGTACCAATAAATCTTACAAAAGCCTTTGACCGCAAAAGCCAGTCATTTTTGTTTGGTGGTTTTCAAGCATGTCAACTTAGCAACAACTGTTTTAGGGGAATCCAGCTTTGTTACATGTTACATAAAAGGCTCAGACGATTGCTCATCAATAATATTCTCTCTGATAAAACTAAACTAAAATATTCCGTCAGACACCACTCTCTCCATTGTTTTTCGCCTTGTATCTAGAGTCTTTATGCTTTAGCATCTTGACAAAATAATATTTATGGATATTCTCTGGTCAATGTTGAGACCAAAGTCTCCTGCGTATGCAGGTGATGTTGCTTTTTTTTTTTTGTATTGACAAGCGAAGTGTTGAGGAATTAAGCCCCTGACCTAACAACAAGCTACTGCAAAATCACGGGAGCCTCAGTAAAGCTGTCAAAATACAATGACTTCTGGTATAGTTCCTGGGCCACAAAGCCTCGTTTCTTTGCGGGGATAGCATAGAACCAGGATGAAATCACGTACGTATCCTCGGAGTCCCGCTCTCGCAAATTCGTAGTTGCTCAACCTTCCGGTCCTCCCTCGCAACTACGTTAAAAAGAAAACAGACGCATGGAAAGAACCTCTCAATTTATTCTCAAGCTAGTGTTTGTAATGTATTTTTCGCTTCAAAGCTTATGCACATGCTTCGATGCTTCACTGCACTCGAACTAACATTAAGAAATTTTATAAAATATTTGCCACGTTCACATGGTTCTCGAATTGAGTGCGTGTTAGAAGGGATAACCGTTTCCTCCCCTCGAGCACGGGGGTGTAGGATTGTGTCACATGTTTGCACGCCAGCTGGCTTCCTGTTTTTTTTTTTTCTTTCTTTTTTTTTCTAAAAGTGTGCGTCCCTCTTTTCACAAAGTCATATTCCCATTATATATTGCTGAGAGCTTAAATTATATTGTTGTTTGAACGGGCAATACTTTCCAGGGTACGCATAGGGAATTTTCGAAGGAGGATGTCGTTACCTTCAGTTTCTCGAAGCTCGGTTTTGACTGGAATATTTGTGTAGTGTGGGAAGAAAGACGTTGCCAAGAAGAATTACAGAAAGCATGTTTCCACCACCACTTTCTCGAACTCGTATTACCCAGGAACCCATTAACGATGTTTTCAAGAGTGACAAGATGATGGGCGTGCCTCCCTCAACCAAGACGTTTTTCTTCAGACTACAGGCTTCAACTTTACCCGGAAAAACTTAGCTTCAGGAAAAATAATTTTTTACAGCCTGGACAGTAAACTTTTGACTCTTTAATTAGTCAGAAGCTATAGAGCATTGTTTTATTTATCGCACGTAGCGTTTTTATTCGTGGATGTGCTGCAACGCACCCTTAAAATTATATTTTATACCTAACGACTAGAGTCTCCACATCCTCCCATTTTCAGAAAACGAAACTGTCCCATTTGACATCTTTCCCTACTAGGATGACATAGTTTGAGGGAATGCCGATTGATAAAAAGACACGCTGAAAAACCACGTACGACGAAGTCTCTTTTTAGAGCTGTAGAGGCTTCACTTTTCAGCCATCCCGACTGGTTCCCCCCTTTCAATGCATGTCCAGGCCTACCAGATTTTTGAAGAGAGCAATATCTGGTGCACGTATGTGTGTACTGCATGAGTAAGAATTTTATTGGAATCTAATGAGTTAAGTGAATCTTCGTGTATATAAGTATTTCACTCAATGGCCACGTGTATAAGACGCCAAATATGAGTTTGCGTGACAGCTGTATGTCTAAAGATTTCCGTAAGAGTGTTTTAACTGCATTTACTTATAGAAACGAAAACGCGTCTTTTGTTTAGATATAATTCCATATAAGGATTCTAAAATTCGTATTTAAAGCATCCAAACGCAAAGAGGGGCCCGCCAATCAAAGAGGTATCGTAGAGAACGCGTAGAGAATTCACGATGACGAGGCAGTCGAGCTCGCGTCGTCATTTGTTGAGGACGGGTGTAACCCTCCCACCCCCTATCCCCCAAACGGACGTGGGTTCATTTGGAGGGCAAACAACGGCACGAGGTACGCAAGGAGCAGACAAACTTGCACACCGTATAAAAAAAAAAAAAAAAAAGAGGATCGGTGGTGGCCGAGTCTGATAGCGCACCACAGCTCGGAGGACGTAGAGCGAAAGTGTTCCTGTAAGCGATTTTTTTTTCTTCTAAATTGGTCTGGCTATTAATAGTAATAAGTTAATAACTTTCATTTCTGCAATTCAACATATCCTGCAAAACCAATATTTAGAAAGTTAATGAACTTATTTCAGTTAATTAGACAATTTACCATAACCTAGCGAAGACGGCATTCAGCCGGCACATTGCTCTCTCTTTTTCTTTTATTGTTTACATTCAAAAATATAACCCTGTATATCAATATTTGTAGAGAATACCCATGGTACTCCAGAGTGTGAGAGTCCCACATGTGCTGTGAAATACCGCACCTAATGCATTGGTTTCATGGCAGCGATCAACTAACACTGGAGGCGTTCTTACACCTGTTTATCGGAAAGGACTCTCAACGCGCCGTCAAACAATGAAGGGAACATATTCCGCTGTAACCGTATACAGAGAAATGAAAGACAGGGACGCAACTTCTGCAACACGACCGGCTGCATTAGACCTTCGCAAAAATTTGAAAAGACTGCGCGCGAAGCGCGCATTGAATTCGAGAACTTACTGTACGCCCTCCTTTCCGCCGCAGCCTGTACCTCGTTACACCAAAGCGAGCAAGTGGAGAGCGAGAGAGAGGTATAGCGGAGCTACTCATCTATCTGCCCCTCTGCCTTCGCCCATACACTCGCCCAGTGGCGTCACAGGGGGGGCGGGGGCGGACCGCCCCGGGTGCAGCGCTCAGGGGGTGTCGCGGCGGGCCGCGAGAGCGGGGGGGGGGAGTCGTGGCGGGTTACGCGGGCGAGAGCGGAGGGGGGGGAGCCGGCGGGCCACGTGAGAGCGGGGGGGGGTGTCGCGGCGGGCTGCCGCCCCGGGGTGCCGCTGACCCTCGTGACGCCACTGCACTCGCCCACGTATCCTCCGAAGTTCCACCGAGGTCACCTCCGTCATCCGCTACAGCCGGTTCTCTACAGGCATTTCCCGGCATTCTGTTTCGGCGCTGCGTACGGCACTGCATGCGCCTCTGGCCAGGGCAGTGTTCAACGTTCGTGCGTATTCCGCGTGGTTCACTCGCTTTCAGAAGCGACGAACCTGTGCGTGCGAACGTGGCTGTGATTTTCGCAAACACTTCAACGATGTATTGCCTATAGGGAAGTCGCGGTCGCCAAGGTTTTCCCATCTAGCACACTATATAGCCACGCGCTGACATGACGCCTCATCGGTGATTTCGACGTGAGCGCGGTGCTTGTGCCGAGGCTTAGGTCTTAAAAAAATGGCATCGACTTTGCATGTCTACATATATGGTGCGAAAACGGGTAATGTCAGAGAGTATCGCAAAATGATAACGCCAGAGATGACTTGGGAAGTAAACCGTTACTTTTTGAAGTAAATTTATAATTGCCACGTTACGTTTTTGCTGCAGTAATTTATAATGTAATTTCGTTGCAAAATAATTGTAACGGATTACTTCAATTACTATTTACTTTTTTAAATATGAACATAATACATAAACTGAAGCAATTTGAGCGGGAACTTTACCAGCATAAAGATTGCAAGTTCAACAAAATAGAAAACATCGTGAAGAGGAGAATAACCGAAAAGAAACCACGCTTTTTTGTACGATCGGTCACAAGAACCACTAGAAAAACGTGCGAGGCACGAACAAACATGCTAAAAACACAGACCAAGAGGACAACACCAAGTAGGCGTTGTCTTCTTGATCGCTTTAGCGGAGGCAGACACTGCTACTGAGCATGCGCACCGCTAGCTTCGTCTGCAAACTTCCGGGCATCATTTCCGGTCGCCGTAAGTTAGCGGGATGGCGGTTGTGGTCGCAGCTTTCGCTGCCTTCTCAGCTGACAGATCAACGGAATGTACTATACGTTCTTTCTATTACATACAATATTTTATTTTCACACGGACTACCATAATGCGAGGGTATGAGAAATGGAAAGTCGTGTCTGAGAACATATTTGAAAACATCAAATCGTTTCTAGAGTAACGTGAAAGTAATTTGTAACGTAACGAGTAAAGTAACCCGCTACTTTTCAGCGAAAGTAATTTCTAATGGTAATTTGTTATATGTGAGGCTCGGTGATCTGTAACTGTAATATCCATTACATTTTTTCAAGTAACGGGGCACAAGTGTGCGTCCAGTCTATGTTATATTTTCACGAATCAGTAACGTTTTTCTTTAGCGACAGTTGCGAAACAGAGCTGACAGGTGTGCCGATGCTTGGAACGTATACCATCACTAACAGAATAAAAACAACAGGGCGTGTCTTTGGACGTAGCCTCCTATATACTGACAAAGCCTGCAAATCGCCACGAGAAGCGGCCACCAAAATGGAAAAGGTGGAGCGGCACATTGTGCCCTATCGGATGTGCAAAGACGGTTCCTTAAAACTCTCTATTACCGGAGGTATCGCAACGGATCCCAAAAGCTCCCTACTGATTACGCACATTCGTCACAGTTTCACTGTTGACAGCTTGCGGTCTTTACATCTCTCCTGGTATAAACGGCCTCCTGCAGGTAACTTTTTTTTTAAAGAAGTCAATAGCAGCCGCGAATGATAAAATATATATTCATACGCACTTGCCTTCTTTTCATCGACCGAAAAGAGGTCCTCATCGAAGAAAACATAAATTACGTCTTCCGGAGTCCCACACACAACGGAACACGTTCGTTTCATAGCTCGGCTAAAGATAGCCTATCGTTCCAAATATCTTATCCGGGTTACTTCGTTGCCCCGGCGTGAGAGCCCAAAGTGCGCCGCTTGTTTTGCTTGGGTTTCTCTAGGTGGGCTTCACCAACGCTGAGGATACGCGCTTCACATCTATAAACACGTCCCCACGACAAAAAAATAAAAAAATAAACGACATTTTAAGTGCATGTGGATAGGAGACCTATCTAAAAGCAAATAAACCTTCTCCGAAACAAACGTTTTCATTCAAACCTAGTTTGACCAAATGCCTTCCTACAATAAAACTGTCTTCGACAAAACGTTTCCTTATTGAATAAAACGGCGTTCCACTTAATCGATGAAAGTGAGTTCGACGAAATATGTCAGTGCAAGATAAAACTATGTTCGACGAAGTATTTTCTTATCGAATGAAACGGCGCTAAATCACGAGCTTCCTTATTCGAAGAAATGGCGTGCAGTGAAATGTCCACGTATTTAATGAAACAGCATTCGATAAAGTGCCTCCCTCATTGCATGAAACTGCGTAGATAAAATACCTCGTAATCGGAGGCGTCGAAAAAAAAAGGAGGGGGGGGAGGATCCACCGATGATGACGTCACGCGCAGGACTTTTCTTCTAGGTGGCATTGGTACGGTACAGTCATTCATGACGTCACAGATTTGCCAGAGGCCCTGTGTTCCGAGGCTACGTGTCTGCTGGAGCAACGGCTGCCTGTCAACCACGCGTGACTGGTTAGGAGGCGGTCACGTGTTATAACTTGTAAGGCTGTGGAGGGTGCCTTGAAAACAACTATGCACCATATGCAGGTACACACCCACACTCAAGCGGGGAATGGCTGACGGTTCATTGGTAGAGGGGCATCCAACTTCCGTTTCGCTGTCAGCTTACAGTCACTTCTCGTGACTCTGCAGATTACTTAGCCTTACATACTTGGAACCGCGGCATCTTTGAAGGGGTAGTATTTATAACTAATCTGAAAGTGAGTCTCACGATTTGACGTGTATCAAGATAGTATAATATTTAGGTACAGACAGAAAATCTTCAAAAATACGGAAGAGCGATGGCGTCTACAAATGTTTTGCGGCATAACTACCGAGAGGAACCGCCACGCTCCCGTTACGGACTTCCTCTTCCTCCACGCCGCAGTTATGACGGACGAAGGAGACGAGATCGCATGCGCTTAGATCCAGCGACCACGTGAGCGTACACGCGAAATAGTGCAGTCCCTACTCACGTTGCGGACGGAACCGTATGAAGCGGCCGGGTGTTCTGATTGAGCGTTGCAACGTCGTCTTCCACTCGAACGTGGTCAGAACGGAGCGCCCGGAGTGCGGAGTGGGAAAGTGTGGGTCGTCGCCCCGTCAAACGTTCCGGGCCAGACACTCGGTGCAGCGCGAAGAAACGAGGACAAGAGCGGCAGCCCAGGCTGGACCGGTTCCGACCGGCTCCGAAATAGCGGCCGGCATCGCTTCGCAGACCCGCCTCGGAGCGGCCACGACGTTTAGGCTATCATTTGCCCATTATATTCGTCCTTGGTCACATTTATTTATTTCACCGATACCGCCGACGGAATGATCACGCACACGCGGACAAATAGAAGGCCTTCAGAGAACTAGTCAAGGGAAAAAAAACGGGGGTTAACCAGACGGGTTTCTCCCAGGAGAGTTGTTTGGTCGGGCGAAAAGTCCGTACTGGTGTAGATGTCAGAGAAGGCGCTTACAGTGGGACACACGCACGCGAGGAGCAGGCTATTGCTCTGCAAGAAGGGCAACAGTTCCGCCCACGAAGCAGGCTAAGCGCAGTTGTTCTGCAGGAATGAAACCCAGATCGAAACCGAAAACAGCCCACACCACCTAGAAGCCCCCAGACGTCCGTCACAAGTGGATTCACGCAGCGCCACCTGGGTTGCGTCAGCAATGCGTCACAACGAGCGCGACGCCAAGACCGACGCGTCTGCCGTTCCCTCGCGTCGAGCTTCAGCGCGGGACCACTGCCCATGATATCATGCGCAGGCCTTGTCTTCTAGCTGGCATTGCTCACAAGGGCTGATTATCCAAACAGGAGACTTCAGAACGCTGGAAGCAACACAACTCGGCCATATGGGGTGGGGCGGTCCGCTTACGTCCGTGCTTTCTTCACCGTGGAGATAGCTTCCCTCCCCCAACGTCCGCTTCTGTCCTTTACACGGGCGTGCCAACCGGGAGGACAAGGGGGCGTCGCCCCCCCCCCATTTCTCGGAGTGGGGGGGGGCAAGGCATGTGTTTTGTCCCCCCCCCTCTTCCTGAAACAGCCGTCACCACGAGCAAGGCAAACACTGGCCAGCGGCGCCCAAGGGATACCGAGGGCACCGTCCCCCGGCCCTGGGGGGGGGGGGGGGGGCGGTCTGGTTCTGCCCCCCCACTCAAAAACGAGTTGGTACGCCACTGGTCCTTTCCAAAAGCCTAGAGCAGTGTTTCTCAACCATCGATGTTTCGCGGACCCCTTGTGGATCGGCGGAGATGATGGAAGACCCCGTTCGTGGTGCGATGAAAGGAAAGCTACAGGTTAATTATGATCATAATTTAATAGATGGATATAACTAAGGGATAATGCGAAATAAACCTCTCTCAGTGACATACGCACGAGACAACTCACCTAAAAATTTTAGCGTTTCTTCTCACCATGTTGAATTAACCTGAGACTGGGGTAGAGAGGAAACATCAAAACGTAGAAGAAACAGAAAATAGACAGGACGACGTCTATTTTCTGTTTCTTCTACGTTTTGATGTTACCTCTCTACCCCAGTCTCAGGTTAACTCAACATGGTTAATATTCACCAGCTCGCCTGCACCCTTACAATAGTTTCTTCCTAATCTGAAAAAAAAAATACAACTTTTATTGCTGGGCTTGACTATAGTGCGGCAGGGTTCGCGGACCCCAGAATGCCTTCACTCGCGAACCCCCCTTTGAAAATTACCGGTTGTCCAACCCCCGGCTGTTGGTTGTCAAGTCAATCGCTCGAGGTCTCCACTGTTGTTCAAGTCCCGAAAACGGGAAAAGGAAGGATACGAAGGCGAGGCAGAGAAGATGAATAGGCACGCCATTGACAGGTCGCGTGGCACATCAAGTCTGATGAGCACCGACGTCAAACAAAAGCAAAGCATGCAAGGAGGAAAGCCAGGATGTTTGCCTGGTGGATGTCCAAACAAAAGACAAACTGCCGGACTTCAACTTTCACTTGATATGGAGGTGAAGTGGTGCTTCCCGCGTTCTGAAGTATCCGGTTTGGGCACCGCTTCAGACTGAAACGCGGCTCCGATTTTGTTGATTTACGTTGATTCCTGCTAGAGAACTCTCGCTTTGTCTCTATTTTCTCGCTTCGGACAGCGTTATGTGAAAGAATAGCTTTCGTGTAACGTAAAATTGAGGTTGAACTTAATGTCAGAGCTGAAATTTATCGTTTAAAGTTGTCGCAAAAGCATCCCATGCAAGGTGCAATGCTATAGACGCTTTTAAGCAGCTGCAGCACGGGCGCCACCATAACCGAGCTTCCGTTTTTGTTTTGTCTTATTCCGTTTACATCACTTTATCATTGCCATAAATGTCCAGGTGATTATACCCATTTTAGATTCTTTTGTGTCCTACTCTCCAGCATTGGCCTTTGTGGAGGCTCGCCAACGCCCGTTTCAGTGGATCGGTATCTCGGTAAGACAAGACAAGGCCAGAAATGGCTGTAATCTGGCGCGTTTTTGAAGCGTCTATAACTAGCTACAGTTCCTTGCTTAACGAAGCGAGGTAACATATTCGTGAAGCAAGTGCACAAATGGGGCCGCGCCCAGCGACGCCGGGGCTGCAGCCAAGTTTATATTTCTCTTCCTTTTTTATTGCCTAAATTAAAAAAAAAATTGCAGATTTTGCAATTTGAGTTTTGTTTAGTAGACTCGCGGGTTCCTTTTTTCCTGTCACTACGTCGTGTGACAAGCGCCTGGTGCCTTGTGACGAGCGCCAGGTGCCTGCCCTTCCAAACATTCTTATATGGGGCTAAGTCCCCCCCACCCTAAGAATACTATGGGGTGGGAAGGCGCTGGCCCCCTTGACCCCGGTTCCAGCGTCCCTGGCCGTGCCAACATTAGATAACAAGGCCGGAAGGCTGAACTTAAAAGGTAACATAACGACGCAAACGCGGGGCACGGATAGACCGAGCTCACTAAGCGTTCCACTCATGCGTGACGCCGCCATAACTGTAGTTCACAGGGGACAGGAGCCAGTGCACGAGTTGGCTCGTGCCGTCTCTTGCTCGGCTCGCGCAGAGCTCCAGCGGGGTTGTCGCGCGTGCAGAAAGACTAGAATTCCCAATAGATCCACTACCTATGCGCCAAGCTTGGAGTATCGGCACCCTGTTCCCCGATATAGTTGTAGGCGACGCCATCTTGGTGATTGTGCAGAGCAGACGGAACTGCCGATAGTCATGATTGAAAACTGCGAATTCTTTAGCATTTGAGTCGGTGTTACGAAGCTCATGTAATATTTCTTTGCTCTGTCGCTAACTGTTTAGATAATTGTGGAGGACGAAAAGCGTTTCCTGTCATTTCAGATAAAGCTTTAGATAACTGGCAACTACGATTTTAAGCCATAAGATGGGTAAGTTTCGTTACTCTGAAGCTCGTCTTATTTAGTGGCACTAGTTTTCATGATCTACCATGATCCATGCCGGCAGCGGTGGCGCAAAAAACTAACTGGTGAAATTGGTCTTTTGGGCAGTGCTAGATCGGCGTCGACTCTCAGAAATAGGGGGTGTATTACTTACACGCATTGTTGAGAATTAAAGGAGGAGTAAGAGCGCGCGGACGATTGGGGGACGCGCAGGGCTTCAACATCTGTAAGTCAGTGTTCCATAAGCGGCCATCCGAACCAGAACACGTCTCGGGTCCCTTCCTCCACAATATTTTGGTGCCGAAACCCCTCGAGAGGACATGGACCGCCTTTGCAGGACCCGCGGCGTTGCCCGCTCCGCCGTCACCAGGACGATATCCCAGCTGAACGATCTTATCCAGAACCCGAACACAACAGAGCTTGACTTGCAGCTCCCGCTCGACTATCTCATTCAGAAGCAGAGAGGCCTAGCCGACCTGGACCGGGGTGCCCTGACCTCGACAACCGATGACGACTTGGAGAACGAGATCGAGGAGCAGGGGGCTACCGTAAAGGGATCAGCCACGACATCAAGCGCCTTCGGTACGTTCTGGACAAACTGAACCAACCCACGAACATCACCTCACGTGTTGCAAACATCTCAACCGACACACTGCAACCTGGCAGCCTCCCTCCCACAACGGAAACCCTGAGCAACCATTCTCCCACCAGAACCGTCCCTCCAGCATCAGCTCATCTCAGTCATCGTACGGTCGCCCCCCCCTCCCAAACTCCAGGTACCTACCTTTGCCGGAAACATCAGTGATTGGCAGGGATTTTGGGACCATTTTGATGTCACGATTCACAGAAATGCCGATCTCCCTCCCATCGAGAAATTTAAGCACCTCATGGCATACCTCACTCACAACGCAAAGCGGGCTGTCGAAGGCATTCGTTTCTCCGAGCAGAATTATGACATGGCAGTTCGTACACCTCATGGCGAATTCGGAAGACGCAATATCTTGATCGACGAACATAATAACCAGCTACTGAATCTCCCGAAAATAAGCAGCTCAAGAAACGTCACCCAACTTCGTCAGCTGTTCGACGTCATTCGCTTCCACACAACATCTCTAGAAGGCTCGGATGTTCCGCCCAACACCTACGCGGCGGTTCTTCATAATGTACTGATGAGAGCTCTTCCCAGAGATCTAGCATTCATGTACCACCAAAAACTAGAAGCGCGACAACCGCCATCCCCGCCGCGCTCGAATGGCGCCCAAACGATCAAGTCAAGGTTATCATGACGTTTCTTTAAATCCAGATAGAGATACGAGAGGAAGGATGCATGGAACAGGCCGCTCGGGCATCCGAAGGCACACCACATCAGCTCAACTTACAAACTCAGTTCATATCAAACAATCTATCTGCACTGGCACTGACCAACGAATCAGTTCACCGCCGAGTCATTTCGTGTCCGCTCTGCGGCTCCGCTGAGCACAACGTTCAAAGCTGTCAGGTTACTATAGACCCAGGAAAAACGATCAAGGCTCGAACGGGCATGCTGCTGCTTTAAGTGCGCCAAACGTAATCCACATCGCCCGTGCCTGCCGCGCAGCAAAGAGCCTAACTTGTAGTACTTGCGGAGGGCACCACCTGACCATTCTATATGCGACGTTTCCCGACCGCCTCAAGCTGCGCAAGGCATCGGCCAATCTGGAGAAGACTCTACTCCAAACTC